>JAVSBS010023738.1:58109-74430 GCA_033124195.1 Coracias cyanogaster | reverse complement strand
TTGTTGTTCTTGACGCCCATTACTACAACATTTTAAAATGAAAAAAACCCAACTCCTTTGCAGACGCTAGAAAGTCATGTTATACCTTCAAGGTTAATTTGGCAAGGGATTAAAGCAGGCATCTCAGTGGAGGAGACTAAGGCAAGCTGTCTGATAAAAGCCTCTGTAGATTAGATCACTGCTCTGCTTCTGTATGTGACGCTAATGGAAATTAATTGATCCGACTACGAGGACGTGTGTCTGTTATAACACAGGCACTTACGTTTCTTCACTCTTCAGAGGGAAAAGATGAGGGGTCAGAAGAGGCCACAGTAGCCCTTTATGGTTCTTTTCCCCCCATGTTTCCTTCTCCCAAAGAGGATAAGAAACAGCTTTAACAAGGCCTGAAGCTTCACAGTCACTTATATTTTCCAACATCTTAATTGCTTTCTGTGGTATGTATCAGTGAGAGTGTGATGATGCTAAAATTCAATCCAAAACCCCATGAGTGTCAACAGATGTAGGGATGCAGAGTGCAGCTGTACTCCTTCTGCTGGTCTCTGCCAGCACCCTAAGCCAAACACCGTGAGTTTTGGAGAGTTCATAATCAGTCAAGATCTGCATCAAAAATGTGCAACTCAGATCCACTTTTGGTCCAAAATATGCCAGGCCACGTGCCAGAGGACACATACCTAATTACCAGGCTGTGCTGATTATTCCTTCTTCTGTACTTTTCCCAGTAAATTTAGAATAAATTATATCTTTGTCAAAGTACACAAAGAGATGATGATACATTTAATTAGATGTTTACCTCTCATGTTCTTCATGCAATAGTAACTAGTGCAGATTACAGGAACTCAGAATAATTTTTCTGTATGGCCATATTTTCTCAGGGTTAGACTCAATAAAACAAAACAAAACAATGCCAAACCCAAAACAGTAAGGTTTCATCTTTTTTTCTTCCTTTAATATGAAAATTAATAGTATCAGGCGATATTGTCTCAGCTATTTGCAATCCACTGGAAAATGCATATTAGAAGGGAAAATACATAATTTATTAAATGTACTGCTTAAAGTCAGAAACTTGAAATTGAGTTTTGTAAGTCTGGGGATTTTGGGTTATACTTGGCATAGTCTACTCTGTCTGCTGAATTATTCAGTGTTAAGCCTACCAGTGGGAATAACAAGAAAACAGACATAGATTTTGAAATGTGTTTTCATTTTATTGGGGAAAAAAAAGTTTAAAAATTAAATGTCTGCACTCAAAAAAAGCTTTACTCCCTCCTCATTGAACAACTGCTGATGGATGACTGCAGTTCTGCCTGTGAAAGGAGTACCCATGTGTATTCACTTAGTGGCACTTAAACAAGAATGTTGTAAGAGACTTACTGTCCATTAAACTGCCACAAATAAATATAATCAGAAATTGCTTCCCATTGCAAACATTTTTTTCAAACTAACCAAAAAGTACATATATGTTATAAGGACAGAAGGTGGTCAAAATGCTGATGTCTCCTGCACCTGTCTGAGGAAATCACCTTAATAGGAAAACCAATATCTCAGGATTGCTCTTTTACCACAAAATCTGTTCCCTATGTCAGAAAAGCACTTTGATCTCCTTCGGAAAGTGAAAGAATTGTTCAAATAGTAGTATTTTTGCTGAGATTTAAATGTTGTCAGAGGAAAGACTGCCTTTGCTTTAATGGAAGCTAAGCCTGTTTTTTTGTTATCCAGATTACCTAGTGTCTGAAAGATTTCTTATCTATGTAAAGAAAAACAATTTATTGGCAACAAATATCTTCAACCACCACAAAGAAAGGATTGTTTTAGGAACGGAAGTAAAACGTCTTATTTGGTCAAACCCTATTTTTTTCATCATTAATAGAGGATAACTGGCCTTGATAACAGCAGGCTCTTTTTCCCATCATCACAAAGTTGGATGAGACCTCAGGAGACAGGAAGGATCAAAGCAACTAAGAGCATACTCCGTCTTACCTATGCTGAGTCACACCATGTAGTTGGAAACTGGAATTGCTAGCAAGGGGTAAAAAAAGCACATCTGAATCTGAAAGAAAGCTTTTCATTCCTGTCCACCCAGACAAAAGTAATCCCCCAAAACTGAGGAAGTGAATGTAGCAAAATGTTGGCAAAACATCAGGAAGTTTAATGAACAAAAAAAAATTGCAGTAAAATTCCCATGTCCTTAAAGTGTGAGTATGGTCCTCCATGCTCAGAATCCTCCATGCAACACCACATGCAAAATGGCGCACCACAGGAGCATGGCATTCAACTATGGGGCAGAGCAAGTCAAAGCCTCCACTGGAACAAAACAAACCCTGAAACACCACAACAAAGCCAGCATGGTGGACCTGCATATGGACCTCGATCAGTGTCTATGTGACTAGGTAGTAGCACAGCACCTTATGCAATAACAAGAAAAAGGATATACCAGGCTATTGAATTTTATATGTGTCCATTTAACCATATGACACCTTCCCTAACCTTTGGCTGATACGAAATAGATTCACAGGCATCATGTTAAGACAGTGCCAATGTTGTTCATTCACAGAGAGCTAAGAGTTATAGCAAAGAAAAAAAGCTGATTTCTGGACATCTACTACCTTAAGATGTAGGAAATAATTGACTTTCACAATGAGACAGCTTTTCTGAGTTTCATATGTCCACGCTTCCTCTGAATCACAGTTTTTGACATTTTGTTTATTATATAATAAATTTGTGCTACAGTTGACAACACAATAGCACTAGTATTTCAAGAGTATACTATTTTATCTATTCTTTCTCATATTTTGATTAAAAGGAAAATTATCTTTGTATTTTCTTTGATTAATTTTAATACAGCAGTTGGCAGCCCTAGAAACAGCCCTTTTGCAGATTAAAAAAGCTGTGGAAAATTTTTAGGTTTGTTCAAGGAGAGACATTCTAGATGAGGAGGGAACGGGTGGAACAACTTAAAGAGAAACACAGAAATATCAGTTTAATCAACAGGTACAACTCCTTTTGGAAGAAAAAGTTCTACTTTTTTAATAGAAGGAAACACAAGATAGCGTTTCTTATGTTCAGGAAGTTCATGAAACAGTGACTAAAGCCCATATTTTTGCAAAGCTGTCTAAAGATATTTTTATTTAGCAATATAAGACAAATATTTCAGCTTGATGACAACAGACCAGAACTATTGAAAAACAAATATGAATTTTATTTTTTTTTTTTTTTTTTTTTCACTGTGGGAGTTGAGAAATATCCCCAAGCTGATGAATAACTCTGGTCACTTCCCCTCTGTCTCACTCTCATCCACTCTGTGAATGGTTCTTAAATATTTATCAAATGCAAATAAGAATTAAGAAGAAGGAAAAGTATGGCTACATACATATATCTAAAATTTTTAAGAAAAAAAAAAGAGAAGTATAAATTACACACATTAGGCTGCTCCAGGGCTATTGAATTCAGTTGGAGCTTTTCCATTAGCCTCTATGATCTTTGGACTAGAACCATCACTGTTGTGATGAAGTGCAGCGTTCTCATCTCTAGCAGAAACTGTATATTCAAACAAAAAGACAGGCTATTCTGTGTAAGTGGAGCCCTCCCACCCCAGCTGGGGCTGAATTCAGTCTGTATTTCAGCCAGGACACCTGAGCTGAAATCTGACCTATTTAGCAAACACAGCACATTGTTTATTGAAGCAGATACCGGGCTTAAAATGCAAGCATCATGAGGATGGACTCGGTCCAACTCTCCTCTGAGTCCAAATGACTGAAATCAAACTTATCCATCTATTCCTGCTGCTCTGTGACAGTCTGGCAACACAAAACAGTTGTGAACTTAAGGGACCACTTTCAACGTACTTTGCCCGGGTATAAATGGTTACAAAAGGGACTGGGCAGGGTAGTGTGATCTATCCAGCACAGTTATTTTAAGGTAAGGTCACGACTTTTAAAGCTTTACTTTCCTGTAGGTGACCTGTTGCTCTATGCAGCAGTAAGAACAAGGGACTGGACAGTGGACAACAGCTTGCATTTGTCACAGGAATTTTTGCAGTGTTTCCTGCTGTGTTGAAGGTGAAATAATTCACTTGGATTTCCCCAGCTCCTTTACAACTCTATAGAATGCAAAACTGACATGGAAACAGAGTGCTTATAGGCAAGCTGAAATCAGAATTATGCACTTCTGTAGTCTTTTCCAAATACAAAGAATTAGATGTGTGTTTTGGCTGGTTTTTTGGGGGGACTTTGTGGGGTTTTTTTGTTTGATTGTTGTTTTTTTTAAGGAAAATAAGCTCTTGAAAAATTCAGAAATTACCTGAATCTTTCACTATATGAAATCATTTAGCAAGCTAAAATACGTAATCTTTTTAGCAGGAACCTTGCCTAAACAGTTCCTAAATTATTACCAACTGTATTTCTTTTAATTTTTAATGAAACCTACTCAATCTTGAAACAAATTTAGGCTAACATTCTGAACAATCTTTATGTTCTTTTACTACGCAATGAAGTACCCCCTTGGGCTTGCCCAGAACTGGATGAACTCACACGAAAAATAGCATGAGCTGTTACAGTACTCTCATCTTAACTAGAATAAAGATTAGATTTTTTTTCAGAAGTATTCATCCATTTAGAAACACACAGTTCAGTAAGTAAATTAATACATGGGTCCTCACATAAAATCACCTTCCATAACTCCTGTAATTAACCAATTTCCAGTAATTTCCCTACATAACCCTCCATGCTGATTTCATCTTCCTGCCATAGCCCTGGAAACCACACCTGATCCATTTGGTAGCTGATTCTTACTGGTGTTTAAATATCTCAGCCATTCACAAGGTCACATTTCTTCTTACTGACAGTTATACACTTTCCAGCACAAACCACAAGAGCAAAGCAGACTTCTATCTGCTTTGCAACAACTCAGCTTTTGGAACAATTTTAAAACCTAGAGGCTTTCAGAGTTTCATTCACTTCTCCATTTTTTGTTATATCACCACACTCGCTGCTTTTTCAGAAAGACAAGAGTGGTTGAGGTCTTTCCATAGTTTGAGCTCTTTGTTCCTATATTAACCCGCATGTTTTAGCTTCACACTTTTAGTTATTTAAAATGTTAAGACATAATGTCTCAGGAAGATCATTCAAAAACCTAAACTTAGAAAGACTATGTCACATCTGGTTCCTAAGCTCAAGACAGCCTAGTAATTGTGGTACAGAAAATTAACTCCAGATTTCTATTAATTGTATTTATTAATGTCTGTGCATCGATAGCATTAATCACTATAGTGCAACAGATGGCATCACTTGAATCAAAACTAGCTGTGCTATATGAAGTCAAATTGCCATTTTGCACTTCCATGAGAATAAAACCTGTGGCAGATATCCCTCAGTGATGGCTGCACTAGCAGCAAAACAGGCTCTGAAGGGCTAGTACATATAATGTTGTGCCGCTCTCTAACAGTCCTAAAAGTTAGAGCCATTCTGGGGCAATGTGCAAATGACAAAGGGACATTACTGGCCAGCACAGTGTAGGAGAGACATCAGGGTGCACCAGTCTGCTTGAGTGCTGGAATTCCTAAATTAGAAGCACAGCTGATACTCTTGTGCTTTCCCTTCGACTATACCAGTAGAAACTGAACGTATACATGCATAAATATATGTATATTTAAACATTTCCTGCCAGGAGCCAGATTTTCCTTTCCCACATATTAATTTGCCCTCTTTCACACACACATTCCTTAGACCATAATTCATCAATATTTGGACAAAGCTTAAGTTTGTTGTGTTTGTACATGGCCTACCATTACAGTACAAGCCCGGAGCTTCCATACATTTGTGGAATGTAAACAGCAATCACACTAGGAGTTGTAAATACAAGATATATCCTACAAACTAATGCTGAAGGCAGAGTTCTAATTTCTTTTTTCAAATCAATTTCATAAAAAAAAAGGTACCCCCTCCTCAGATACCTCTTAACATTTCACATTGATAACCAAAGTAGACATTTAAAGTATGACATGGACATATCAATGAAGACAGGTTTTAGGTAGTTTGTGTGTTTGCCAGCTGCATTTTTCTCCTTGTAAAGGTGCGTATGACTACCACTCATGATCCCCCTGAACCATGATTCAGCCACATGTCCCTCTGGTACCCAGTGGTTGCACTCCTGGTGCTCCAGGTCCTTCAGCTGGCATCACATGGCTCTTCGTAACTCAGCTGGAGACTTCTGCTTGACAGCGGCACCTGACACAAAATACAAACATGTTTGATCTTGTAGCTGCATGCTTTGCTCACTGCAGCAATGCCCTTGAGCTCCTGTGGCACTCAGCGCATCTATAGAAGTCCAAAGGAGGGGAGCCAGCAGCCCACCGCAGCTCTGTGTAAGAAGGGCACTATGGCATCCTGTCTCATAAGAAGTGCCTGCTTTGTCACCTGTCATTTTTGCTGTCTGGATGTCTGTCTCTTCACTTGCTGGAGCAGAAAAAAAAAAAAACAGCACAAAAAGAGAATATCTCTCTCTTCATTTTGTTTCACTACTTCTCTTCCCCAGGGGACCTCTGATCTCATGTGTCCAGCTGGAACTAATACACCCAGAATCTCTGTGGAGAAGGCTAGGTAAGTGGAGGAGGCCTAAGGGATGGTATGAGTATTTGCTATTGATATACACATAAATTGGAGCCAGTGTATCACTCTGTTGGATCTCTGAGGCAGGATCAAGGACAAAGAAACCTCAGTTTGTGACACGACGCTCCTAGCTGTTATGTGTCTGGTCCCTAAACTTGTATGAACAGCCCCATAAGTAATATAAGTAATAGCAAATACCAAGAAAAGAAGGGTACCTCTTTCTGCAGGTCCACATAAGCCAGGATGGCTGCATTGTAGGCAGGCTGCAAGGACTTATGTACATCTATCTACATGACATTCAGAACTGGTACCTCTTTGCAGAAGAGGCTGAGGCAAAGGTGAGGTGGGGAGGGAGTAAGAGGGGGAAGGCAATTGCAGAAGTATGAATCACTGCTCTCCGGTTGGTTTATTGAGGCGTCTCTGTTGTAGGAGCAGCCTGGCAGTGGCTGGTGCATGACCCAGGAGAATATCTCCCTTGTCAAGCACCCCAGTGGTGCATCTGAATCACAAGGAAATGTACAGCTTCTGAATTTCCCCTTTCCACTCCAAGGTGGATATCAAGAGAAAAGGTGAAGGAGGTATGCCAGGGTCTCCTCCAGGCAGTTGTTCTGAGAAAGTCTACCTTCTTCTTCACACACAGAGGTATACCTTAAAGGTGAGCAGGTTTTATAGAGCTTTTTTTCTGCCACATCACTGTGACTATAACCCTGGAGAGCTTCCTGCTGTAAACCTTTGCTTTTAGCTTCAGATGCCTGGCACACTGGTGTCTGTGAGAGGTATATGCTAAATGGAAGAGGGCCTGCTAAGCACTACACATACAAGTGTCTACAGCGCTTAAATGTTATCGGAGTCAAGTTTGAATCACTGCAACTAGTTTTCTAGGCAGAGTTTGAGTGACAGGACACTCAACAGACCAGTCTCAGCAGTTTTTATGGATGCTCTAGAGTTGGCTCCCCTGCTGTACATAGTCCTCCAGTAGCCTTCATTCCCTGCAATGATTTATGGCCTCTAGTGTGAAGCCATAGCATGTATGACCTCAGTGTCAGGACACAAAAACCCTAGCTGGATGGGCTGCAAAGCCACCCTGTCATTATTGTAGTCACTTTAAACTGAAAAAAAACACAAAACAAGATAATCAGTTGGAAGGAACCTCTGGGGATTATCAAGTCCAACCCCCCTGCTAAAGGAGGGTCACATAAAGCAGGTTGCCTAGGATCATGTCCAGGTGGGTATTGAAAGTGTCCAGAGAAGGAGACTCCACAATGTCTCTGAGCAGCCTGTTCTACTGCTTTGTGACCCTCAAAGTGAAGAAGATTTTCCTTATGTTCAGATGGAACTTCCTGTGTTCCAGTTTGTGCCTGTTAAATCATTATGTCTTAAAGTCAGAGACATAACCCATGAGACCCAGGGCCAACTGCTACAGTGTGTGAATGGAGCCAGTCTGCTCTAGAAACACTGGAATGGAGGCTCTATAGATGGATGACATTTTGCCACCTTTTTGGCTAGGAACCACTTTGTTTAGTTTGCAATATAGTCACAGCCAGATAGACCCCAGCCTTGACATTACATCATATTATGTGGTTCTTATTTTGCTATGATCATTACTAAATCTAAAAACTGTTCCATTCACAAATGAGGGAAATGAGGCACAAAACAGACAACAGGCTCGCTCAGAAGCAAAAGCAGAATTCTTTATTTTAATCAGAGAACCATATAATGGTTTGGGTTGGAAGGGACCTCAGAGACTATCTAGTTCCAACCCCCCTGCCATGGCAGGACACCTCCCACTAGACCAGGTTGCCCAAGGCTCCATCCAACCTGGCCTTGAACATCTCCAGCGATGGAGGATCCACAGTTCTCCTGGGCAACCTGTTCCAGTGTCTCACCACCCTCAGAGTGAAGAATATAAATACATACCTTGAATGTAGATACAGGCTTTAGGAGCAGAATTGACAGAGAAGAGGGAGATCTGCTCAAAGAGAGATTTCAAGTGTTAGATTTTGCAAGACGTAACAAATTTGTGTTATGTAAAGAGAAGGTGGTGAGGCCCAAAGTGTCAACACTGATCAAAGAAGAAGATAGGAGCTTTATGAAAATTTTATTGTAGAAATAAAAAAAAAAATGAGGTTTTCTGATGTAAAGACAAGAAGCCTAAATTTGTTTCTGTAAATATCTGTACTGACCTGCATTCCTAAAAGTAACCATCATTTCAGAACATAGATTTGGCCCACTGGGTGAATTTATTAGTCATTCCTGCCTGTTATTCAGCCTGGGTAGTAACAAGTAGCACGTGGTGATCAAATGGAATTACAGACAAAAGTGCTGTCCTTACCCAATTAGGTGTTGCTACACATGGAGTGAAATATTTCTTTCCAGGTCTCGCTGCTGATGACTTCATGCCTTTAAGTATCAGGCTGAATTAGCCTTATCTTCTGCAAAGCTATATATAGTATTTTACTGTTGTAAACTCTGGCATTAAAGAAGGTTTTTTGTACATTCTAACCTCAGGCTGCATGTGGTAGTTGAAACTAATGGACTTTCAAACACCACAATATTCTAAAAATGCCATAGAAAGCCTTGACTGTCCACATAGAAAACAACAGAACTCAGACACTCCTGGAACAAGACATATAGTTTGCTTCCAGGTAAGTTATGGTGTCATGATTACAGCAAGTCAGCTGGGAGTAAAGCTGAACAAATAGAGCTGGTGGGAGATTTATTGATCAGATCAGAAGAATGAGTATGTGCCAGACCTCCTACACATCTGTACTGACACATCCTGACATCTCCATTGTGTGTGTTCAAAAGAGTCATTGTCCATGGTCATGGAGTAAACTGAGGTGTATCAGCTAAGAAGTGGCAAAAAGTAGCCAGCAGTTCCTTTTTCTTCCTTGTGCTGAACAGGTTTCTTTCAGAGCAGAAAAGCTGGACTCACGAACTCCTGAAACTGGTTTTGTCCTAAGGGAACACCAGTGACAAACTGTTCTTCGATACATTTTTCCTGATGATACAAACATCCTGGAAATGATGTGAAGAAGTAGCTTGCAGGCAGAAATGAATGACATTCACTAAGAGGAAACATCACCTTAGTTTGTTCCTTTGACCTGATGTACCTCTTTTAGATGGCAGATGTTTTTTAATGCTCAAGCAGTATAAACACCTTTAGCAGTAGATGCCAAGTGATCATGTTCTCAAATGCAGACAAGGAAGGGCATTTCATACAGCATTACAGCTTCTGTGTCTCTGGAAACAAGCATCTCCAAACCAAATGGAACAGCCAGGAAAGAGGTAAGTAATCAGATAAAAGAACCTCCTTTTTTTTTTTTTTTTTCCTCCAATTTATGACCAGAATTGCTGAATGAGAAAGCTTGAAGAAATATTCTTGTCATCAGCATGGATTCAGATAGGGAAGAAATGGAGTACACAAACAAGAAAATTGTATCTATTTTGCTCATTTAGCAAGTGGGTTTTAGCATTTGTTTTCCAATTCTGCTAAGAACTTATGCCATGTCTGTCTGTTTCTATTGTCAGCACTGCAGACCTTCCTAGTCTGGAATTGCCTTGAAGTCACTTTCAACTTGCAGACTAGGACCAGTGACAGAAGTACATAAATTTTCCCAGCAAGTCACTTTTCCTGGCAGCCCTCTAGCCTGGTCCAGAAGCTAGCCATATTTATCACCATCTGACTGAAATGTTGTACTGCTCCCAAAGGAGCTCTTTGATTTTTTGGAACAGAGCTGTCAGTCCTTCAATATCTGTAGGTCCAAAGTGAGCAGCTAATATCTCCTGGCGGTGGTTCCAGGAGGAACCATGATCATGTTATCCCAGAAGAACAGCTTGCAACTGTGGTTAACAGGGGAGACCCTTTTCTGGAGCTTCTTCCAAACATGTTAGTTTTTTTTTTTAAACTCCTGTTTGATTTAGTATCATCTTTGGCATCAGGGCTAAAGTTGACAATTGTCAGATGAAGATGTCGATGTAGTTTGATGACTAACTGTGTTGATAGGTACTGACTGGGAGTCTCCAAAGCACATCACCCTGCAGCTCACAAATAAGTGGGACTTAGCCACTGTCAGGTATGCAAAGTTTAAATATTTAACTTCTATCTAACCTCTGTTCTGGGGCACTTAAATGCAATTTTATAAGCCTCAAAGACTCCAGCCTGCTACCACCCATAGGAGTAAGCAGCAAATCCCCCTGACACAGAGAGATCAGAGAATATCAGGTTGGAAGGGACCTCAAGGATCATCTGGTCCAACCTGCTCTGGCAAAGCATGGTCCAGACAAGACAGCCCAGCACCCATTCCAGCTGAAACTTAAAAATGTCCAATATGGGGGAATCCACCTTTTCCCTAGGGAGATTATTCCAATGGCCAGTTGTTCTCATTGTGAAAAATTTTCCTCTTGTGTCCAGTCGAAATCTCCCCAGGAGTAATTTGTACCCATTACCCCTCGTTTTACTGTGTGACTCCTTATGAAAAGGGAGATTCCATCTTTGGAGATGCTCAGAAACAGCTCTGTAGTGGTACAGTTGAGGGAAGCAATTTGTTCTTGCAGATTCCCTTCCCTCGGCCATTACAGAGCTGTCCAAGGATGTCTCGTGGACAGACTACTATATATTAGCAGCCATTGTACTAAGTATGGTAACATTTTAAGCTTTTCACAGCTTTTGTCCCTTGTCTTTTTTTTCCCATCCATAAAAGTATTTCTTTTCTTCCAAAGGCACCCAAATGCATCTAAAAGGCTGCTCCTGGCTGCAGGTGAAGGATTTATCTTTTTTTAAAAAATGAAAATCTTACTTTCAGCTACAGACTTTTAGTGGATTATAGGATAATTTAGCAATTTTAAGCAACTATATGTGTGATTAGTAGTTATGGTCCACCTTGACTACTCTGCGGAAGGGCAGCTCTTCCAGTCACAGAACAGAGAACAACACACTGTCGTATGTTGTTGGACTTTTATGGCTATCTCAAGGTGTACCCAAATGCCAGTAGGTACATCCAGAGCTGCTTTGAGCCCTGCTAGATCCCAAGCTCCTTGAACTGACAAATCATGACCAAAGGAAACAATGCTCACTGGCACTCTTCAGGCTGTTTTGACATGCGTTAGGAATTACCCACCGAAAACTGGTCTGTAACATGGGAAAACACTTATAGATTTATTTTTTTCTCTCTTGTTAAACTGTCAAATATTTGCAGTTCAGGCCTGTAAGTGAAATGGGCATTTCATGCAGGGATACCTTTAATTTCTCTGTCCCATGCCTTTGTAATGATTTCTTTTTGGTTTATACAGGATATCCCACTGCCATCATGTCAGCTAACAGTATCATTTTTTTCCATGACCTATATGGCATACACCAGGAGTCACAGACGACAGATCTACATTGATTACTGTGCTCATGTGTCACAAGTGATCTCCTCTGCCTCCATAGAAACAGCACATCATCCTTGAGAAAGTGGCTTAAACATAGCCATAGGCCAAATTCACTCTTGAGGTAGCCACTAAACTAAAAAGTCCAGGCATACTTTGTCAGCAGTTATTTCAAAGCCTCTCTCTCCTTCTGTCTGGTGATGGCTGGTGGCAGCATGCCATCAGCAGCTGACGAACATGACACTTTGTCCAGAAAGAGAGCGAGTGAGGTTATCAGGAGATAACTCAGCGTTATTGTCACCATTCAGTCACCATCTTCCCTGGCTGGGTTGCCATGGAGTTGTGGCATATGCTATACAAAATAACAATGTTATTTTAGGAGAACTATGCGATGAACTGCTGTCCTTAATCCACCAGGCTCCCTACATGCTGATTGCTGGGATGTTAACTAATTGGAGCTTGCAGGGTTCCTACTGATGGAAAGAAAACTCAAACACTCATGCTTTACCAAATGATATGATACACCTCTATGGCACAGACACAAGACATAGTTATGCATGACTAATATTGGCTGAATCTTTTAAAACTGTATCTGTGGAAAATTAGCATTTCCCCCTGATGTGCTCGACTGGCTTCACGTCATTCCCCTGGCAGGAGGGATAGAATTACAGAACTGTTTTTTTTCCTTTTTTTCCATGTGCCATAGCCAACAATGTTGTACGTTATTAGCCTGTAGTACAATTTCTAAAATTGGAATTTCCATTGCTTAAAAGGCAGACTAAATATTTTCTTTTTGGAAAGACTCTATCTGTTTCTCTGCTGCTTTTCTCCTATACTTCTCCAAAACATATGTTTTCAATCTTTTCCATTTGTATGTAAGAAATCACTGCTGGCAGATATTTCTTCTTTGCAGTTTATCTCCCACGGACGTCCTAACAGAGAAAACAAAAAAGAGATAAGGAATTGAAGCCAGAGATGGATTTGTTGGTATGATAGAAGAGACAGAAGAAAAAAAAAAGGACCAAATAAATTCAGCAGTTCAAACATGAGCTTGCAAAACTGCAAATCAAAGATTTGCTGAACTCAGGAAATGTTCAGATCATTTTTCCTTTTCCTTTTTGTGTTTCGAGGTGCCGCCTGGGAGTCACAGTACCAAATCATTGTGAGAAAAGTGGTTGTTCCCAGTATCTTCAGTTGGCACCGGAAGCACCAGTTCTAGGAAGTCTCCCAGGGAAGCTGCTTTTTATACCTCCACTCTAATTTTAGAGACAAGAGGTTTGGATAATGCGAGCATGCATCCATCTTACAAGAATGTTCTGCAAACTGAACCTGACTGGAGCCTTTCAAGGGTCCATCTGTGTCATCCAGAAGGTCTGGATTTCAAATGAAGGTCTTTAAAAGCATAGATCACTCCTGATTTCCTCATTTAAGGTTGCCATGACAGAATAAAGCTCCAAGTTGCCAACTATGGGAGTTTTTAGAAATTAATAATGTCTGTAAACATGAACAGCAAAGAAGAACAAGGACATCTCCGTTTCTGAGACTTGGTCTAGGAGCTGAGACTCACATTATTCCATGATTCAATCACTCCAAACAGTACTTACTGATTACAACCAACAAAAAGGGCCACATTTTATGAATCAGTATCCACATCTGTGATTGCTAAGGACTTTGTGAGCTTGGCTCCCTGATGTATCTCCCCCGTAGCCAGAGATTTTGTCATGAGCCTGGCTGGCCTCCCAGCACCACCTACTTCCATCTGAAATGGATGCCATGAAATCCCACCCAGAGGAGTCAAGCCTCCCCAGGAACAATGAGTAATTCTTGGGAGACGCCACTGGAAGCTGCTGCTGTGGCACGGGAAGGCTGATAACATCTCTCAAGCCACAGCAGGCCTTTGTGTCGGTAGACACAAGTGGGATGTTCCTTCTTAAGCTTTCCAGAGTCGGAGGAAGTGGGCCTTGAAAAACAATGCTCATTGAAATCGGCTTTCATCTGGAGGATCTCTCGGCGTAAGCTCCAATCGGTGATGTGCTTTCCATCTGCAGCCGAGGCCTCCTGATGCATTTCCTCTGTTTGTTCCAGAGGGATGGATGGCAACACCTTAAAGCAGGCACACGTCGTACTGGCTGGTGGGCATTATTCTAGACTGCGGAAAACACTAGTCCTGAGCAATAACAGTATCCTCAGGAGCCTGTGGTGGAAGTGGATGACTTCAAATTACCTCCTCTTTCTCCTTCCCTCACCATAAGAATAGCATGCCCATTATAGAAGGGTTTAAAAGCATTTCACATCTAGCTGTGGTGATTGTTGTTCAGCCTTTCTGAGAGAACAATTGGAGAGCAATACTGTAGATAGGGGTCAACTAAAACTGCTAGGAGACTGCTGAGTGTTATACACTGTAGTTCCACCATGCTTGACAGATCTTGGATGATATAATAAAGAGAATTGAGAAGGCCATTGTCACTAAGACAGAGTGACTTCAGCCATGAACTAAGACATGGTAAAAGCAACTCAGCCCAACAGTACCTTTCTTGTCATATAGTTACAGACTGGTCTTCTGCTTCAGGCTGTGGCTTTTCAGGTCTTTGGTTGCTCGTGGAGTCTTCTAATTAACCACAAGGGAGATCTAAGCTGAGGCTGGTTGCAAGTACAAATGAGTCCTGTAGAAGTCTGCCCTGTCAGCAAGTATGTAAATGAATATGGGAGTATAAGGACGAAGTGTAGTAATTCCTAAAGAGTAACTGTTCTTATAAATCCCCTTTTCTGCTACAGCGTACTCTGGAAAGCAATAGGCACGTGCTCTACTTATCTGACATCTTCCTATTAGAAGTATTTCAGAAAGGCTCAAACGGAAGTGATATGAAGTTGGTAAGAAGGAACTGGGAGTAAGTTGTCTTTCACAGACTAATTACAGAGAATTATGCCTGAGCCCAGCTCATGGATTACAAGCAGGTATTGGTAGATGGGGGTAACTCCACTACTTAATCACCCTGAGAGATTTATAGAGGAGGAGGAGGAAAATGCCAGACCAAAAATTCATTAAGTGTATGTCAGGATGAGTGGTGTGTTGTGTGGGAGGAGGAAATTATTAAAAAAAGACCCATCATCCCCTCACAGTCCACTTTGGTAACAAAATCTATTTTAAAATTCTCATATCTAGAAATACTGCTAGCAAATCACCTCTGTGCTGCCTATTCAGGCACTCTAAAAAGAGATCCTTACTTCCATCTACCTCCAAGGGGTAAGTGCCATCCAGTCTGAAAGGGAGAAGGATGTCTTCTTTTACTCATGATCATTTGCTTGTCTGGATCCAGGCATTGTGAGGCTTCCTGGGTGGGCTCAGAGCAACAAGGTGAGACCAAGATGGGGCAGGGAACACAGCAGGCAGAGGAGGCAGGCAGGAGGGCAGGCTGCCTGCCCCACAAGAGTGCTGGAAGAGCCACTGGAATCAGAAATTAGGACAAAGGCAGGCTGAAAGGAAAATCACTCTAAAAGAAATAAGAAAAAAAATTAGAAAAGGGAGGAATTACATGTTTTAAAAAAGGTCTGCAAATTTTGTTTTCCTTACTGAGATAGTAAGGGTATGGCTAAACAAAGGGCAGTACGATACACATTAAAGAAACCAGGAGACCATTGATTTAATAAAACCTTATTTTACTGTAGCAAGGGAAAAGCAGATTAGCCCAGTGATCAAAGGAAATTTTTGATCAAATTCTAGGAAAAAATACTGCCTGTAAGAATGTTGATAATAATACTGAATAATACTGAAGACCAAAGACTTCAGTCAAGTTAGGCCTTTGCTGTGTGTAACACTGTAGAAGCATATACTACCTATTCAAGAACATTGTATTAAAAAACTATGCTAAGAGCAGCTTTAAAGCTTCAGCACAACATCAGATAGCTGAGCTGAGGAACAAGCACAATGGTCATTACCAGATAGACATGTGTATATTGTCATCTGTACTGTAACATCTATTCAACATGTTGTTTTTTCCATGGCTGACATTTGGGAACGAACCATCAGGAAACTTAGTACCTCACACAAGGATGTTCAGGGTGAATTGATAGAACTGGGATAGGATGAATTTTCCTCTTGATCTGAGTTGACTAAGTTGACTAATTGGGATCCTGATTTAAGCTGAGGCTATTCCCATAACTCTGAGACAATGAAATCTAGGTGAAAAAAATTCTAGCCTCAGTGTCTTTCACCTGAATGGCAGTCATGCTAGAAATGGCATTAATGTTGTGATGAATAGAGTAGAGTAGAGTAGAAAAGGAAAGGAAAGGAAAGGAAAGGAAAGAAAAGAAAAGAAAAGAAAAGAAAAGAAAAGAAAAGAAAAGAAAAGAAA
>JAVSBS010023738.1:20509-34494 GCA_033124195.1 Coracias cyanogaster | reverse complement strand
ACGCCATGAAGCAAAACCATGCACCTACACATTATTTTGACATTTTGAGTTGACCCAGATTCAGGTACTTTATGGTAATCTCCATCTATTGACATAGTTCTTATTCACATTTAAATTCTATCATTCTCTAGACTGGAAGTTACTTTCCAGACTGTTAAGAACAAAAACATAATTACATGAAAGGATGACTTCAGAAATAACAAAAAAGCATTTCATTTATTTGTGTTACAATTTGCATCATCTATCTACTTAACCTCCCTAGATCCTTACCTTTTTTCTCTTCGTATTCTGATGACAGTTTCAGTTTATCTAGTGCTTGCTTCAAGGAAGCTGACACTTTCAGCTGCAAATTTGTCATTGGTTCATCTGGGCTAAAAAAAAGTCCATGCATTCATGTCAGCTTCAGGAAAAATAAATAATTTACAAAAGACAACAAAGTAGTAACTTTTAATCTTGTTAACAACAACAACAAAATTTTCTAAATGCCAGTTCTTACTATTTATGGAAAAACAGACTAGAAATTTAGGAGGTAGTCTTGGCTTTCAACAGGAAATTCTAAATAATCTGTAACAATAAAAATAAATCAGAGAGATTAAGGAATCTAAAGACCGGCTGTTTCACTAAACACAACAGCTAGGGGCATTCTAAACTACAAGGGTGCAGACTGCAATTTTTGTTTCCTGTGAAGCTAAATGCTAAGAGATCCAGTTACTACCTTGTCCTAACCAGAATGATTTTATCTCACTTAAGATAACATCATCACTGCTACCAAACACAAGCTCTTTTAAGGCTAATTTAGGAATTTTTACACTGTATAAAATGCGTAACACTGAATAACCAAGTAAGCTTTAACTTGGCCAACCGACCACGAATTTGGCAAAGCTTTGTTTCATACACTGTACCTTGGCCTTTTAATGGTTTCCAGTGGTTTTGGTGCCTGAATTATGTGTTCTTGAAATCTGGGTTTCAGTTCAGCCAGCTCCTTTCGTTCAGAGGTAGTTTTGACTTCTGGCTTCACAGGCTCGGGAGGTTTCTCGCTGTTATGGAGACCCTTTGTACAGCCCTACTGGGGAAAGCATATGTTTATATATATATATGTGCAGTGTAGTTTGTGTGCACAATTAAAATAATATTAGAAATTCTAACAAGTTTGTTGATCTATTTCTTCAGCCCCATCCTCTTCTTTAGCCCACTCTAAACATTAGTTGTAGGATTTCCTTTGAAGCCAAAGGGGAAAATATCTTCATTTGGGTGTACATTAGAAAAAAAAGCATACTTTCCATAATCAAGCAGAGTAACAAAAAATACTGACCTTCCTTCATTGCTAACAAGTGTCTAAATAGGTTTTAACATACATTAAAGCTTGAAAATAAGACTCAACTACTACATTCTATCAAGAAAAGCAGTGCCTGCAAGATTGAAGAGTTTTAACAAAAGTATGCAAATTTTAAACACGTAAACACGCATACAATTTAATATTTAGCACAGTATAAGAACTGTAAATAATCATGAGTACCTACCGCAATGCTTAAGAAGTCAGAAAAGTCCGTTGTTCTTCTCTTACAACATGACCAACCCTGTAAACATTTTGGAATAAAAACAAAACAAGCATGACTACCTTACTTGGCAACAGCTTATAAAAAGCACAAGCCTAATTATAGTCCTTCACAAGATGCAGCGCATCATGATTAGAGATTATTTTCTTCCCTTCTTTGGACAATATCATTGTCATCTTCATTTTTAAAAGCCAGAGAAATCTGTTACAACTGCCATTTCACTCATGCTGCCTTAATCAGAAGATTTGGTAAACTCGAGGCAGAACTTCCATGACAAGTTAGGTGCCAGCTCTGGACAACAGAAAACAGAAATGTTACTTTTTCTGATGAAGTAACATGTAAGCAAAACAAAGAAATACTATTACCTGCGACTAGGCTCACCTGTGGCAGAATGTACAGGCTCCCTTCCTAAAATGATAAGTATTTCTTTCTTTCCTCAATCACTAGTCAAGATTTTAAATCGCTTATTTCCCACCGCAAAGTTGGACATCTGCACTGCACAGCCATCTATCCAACTACATCCAGCAAGAGCACTTTTTATTACATAAACCAGAAATCCAGTTTTAGAGAAAATTACCTTACCACTGTAAATACAGATCTTACAACTCAAAGAACTTTATTAAGGGCAACAGTTTGACTAATAAATGCACCACTGCTTTGAGAGCTTAAGCAGTGTGCCACAGTGGATGTTAAGCAGGTGGTCCTAAAATATCCTCAAAATATTTCCACAGTCCAGGAGACAAAAGATTTACCCTGCCCACTTAAATTATCTAGAATTCATAGCAGGGAGAAAGCTACACATACAAAATTATGATAAATTTTTAATTAGGCCAAGATATAAGATAACAAGAGAGGAAAAGCAGTACTTGTTTTAAAAACAGTGCTTATATAAGAGGGAGTAAACACAAGCTTTTGAGATAACTGTTTAACTTCCATCTTTATAATTAAGTACAAGTTTTATGTACTGTGTTATGAATACAATTATAACTTTGTACCAGAAAAATCTGCCATAGTCTAAATAATTGTATCGTATTTGATCTAACAGCATCCATCACACCTTGCCTGCGGCAAACGATGCCTGATTCCCCAGTTGTGTCCTGCAATA
Organism: Coracias cyanogaster; assembly: GCA_033124195.1. NCBI lineage: Eukaryota > Metazoa > Chordata > Aves > Coraciiformes > Coraciidae > Coracias > Coracias cyanogaster. The sequence goes on along the minus strand of JAVSBS010023738.1, from coordinate 31,833 downwards.
CGAGCAGCTGCTCACAGAAAACACACTGCCCAGCACATACACACAAGCTTCCGTGAGCCATTACCCCTCATCCTATCGCTACAAGCCCTTGAAAAAAGTCCCTTCCCAGCTTTCTTGTAGGCCCCCTTCAGATACTGGAAGGCCGTAATGAGGTCTCCCTAGAGTCTTCTATTCTCCAGGCTGAACAACCCCAACTCTCTCATCCTATCCTCATAGGAGAGATGTTCCAGCCCTCTGATCATCTTTGTGGACCTCCTCTAGACCCAATCCAACAGATGTATGTCTCTCTCGTATTGGGGGCTCCAGGACTGGATTCGGTTGGCTTTCTGGGCTGCACGCATATTGCTGGTTCATATTGAGCTTTTCATCAACCGGCAACCCCCAAGTCTTTCTCCTGAGGACTGCTCTCAATCCATTCATTGCCCAGAATGTATTTGTGCTTGGGATTGCCCTGACCCAGGCGTAGGACCTTGCACTTGGCCTTGTTGAATTTCATGAGGTTGGCATGGGCCCACCTTTGAAGCCTGTCTAGGTCCCTCTGGATGGCATCCCTTCTCTCCAGCATGTCAGCCGCATCACACAGCTTGGTGTCATCCGCAGACTTGCTGAGGGAGCTCTCAATCCCCCACTGCCCTATCACCAACAAAGGTGTTAAATAAAACCTGTTCCCTGTGGAACACCACTTATCACCAGTCTCCACTTGGACACTGAGCTGTTCACCACAACGCTTTTAATCTATCCATCAAGCCCATTCTTTATCCACAGAATGGTCCATCCATCAAAATAATATCTTTCCAATTTAGAGACCAGGATGCCACATGGGATAGTATTGAATGCTTTGCACAAGCCCAGGTAGATGATGCTGGTTGCTCTTCCCTTATCCACTGATGCTGTAACTCTATCATAAAAGGCTGTATCCCTCCCATCAGCCAGTTTCATCATCCACCTATTTTATATTATTCACAAACAAATCTCCTTCAGCATCTCACTAAGCTATGCGTGTACTTCTCTGTCCATATTTATCACTGAAAACAAGATAAACTGTGTATGCTACATTTCCTGTGTCCTCCACCCCTTTCACTGAAAAAGACTGTCAAGCTGGCTTGGCAAAAACTCAAATCAAGGACCTATACCCCTAGATCTCTAAGGTCAGTGGGCCACAGTTGACTTGTATGAAATACTACTGAGGCTGGTGACATCTCTTGGAGGAGGAACGTGGCACTAGAATTTTATTTTTCACACCTACAGTTAGAATTTGGTTTGGCACAAGTGGACATATTTTTTTCACATCCGACACACACAGAAAGCAGGGAAGAGTGCTAAGAGGCAAAATGAAAGGTTTCTGTGAAGAGTCACTCTGCCACACTGTAGCAAGCCCAGAGAGGTCTCCCTGCCTGCCCCAGGCAGTGCCGCAGTCACATGTTCACCACAGGCCCACATGTCACACCAGCCCCCTGGAGCAGGCATTTATGTTCACACAGAGACAAGGGACATGCCAAAGGGACATCTTGCAGCACCCAGGAAAATGTGCGGGTATCACAAAGACAGCACACAGTGCTACTGCCTCACATGACCTACTGTAGCCTTAGATCAGCTGATGACATCTCTGATCAACTGAGAAGCTATCTTTAATCTTTCCTGCTTTGGATCACATATCAACCACGTGAACATGACCCTCAGCATCCCAAGCAGGAAAACACGTCTGCAGTTGTCACTTGCTTAACTACTTCTACTTTCTCCAGCAGTTCACAGGGATTCCTCATGTGACATCAAGAAAATCAGTTCCTTTCTCCTATTGCCAGTTATCTCAGCTGCAGCAAGAATATTAATAATTCCTGATCTCAGATCAGTGTGCAGGATTTAACTTCAGCTCTCCTCAAATTACTGTCAATTTTTAATCTAATCATTGACTCTAGATATTTTACAGACAGCAGAAAAGACAGAGGAAAACTATCAAATCCATGAAGAATATTAAGATAGAAGACAAGACTTTAACCTCAGAGGATAAAAGGATCTATCAGGAACAGCCTATGCCAGGAACAAACAAATCCTGAAACGCTTATAAGGAGCAATGCATTACTCTTTAAACTGTTCATAGTAGCTATTGGGACTACTCATTGAATTAAATGTCAGCCACCATAAACATATTTAGCTGGGTCCTAGGAGAACGACCCCAGGATCATTTGAACCACATTATGAAAGGACTGTGCTCGGTGCCTTTTGCAGCAGAGGCAATGGTGATGAATGGCCACCCTGGCTGCTGTCACTGCCACTGCTACGAGCATCATTCCTCATCTCCACAAGCCCAGACCTAGGGCTACATGGGGAAGCTGGGTGGGAGCTGTCTCCTGCTAGCTGTGATGGATGTGAGGGCTGCGGCACTGTCTGCTGTGGCAAATGAAGCAGAGGAAGATAAATTATCCCAAGCATAAATCCAATCAGCCTTAAGAAGTGTTGGCCTTTCTGAGCTGGAGCAAGACCAGGGAAGGCACCTTGTGTGGTTAGCTCTGTGAGGACTTGTTGTCATGCTCTACGCCCTCAGGCTTTCCTTTGCTTTACTAGGTCTGTACCATCAGAGTGCAACACTGCAGCACATGAGCACAGGCTGTCTTCCCACAGTTCCCCATGCCTTGAACTGCAGAGAGGACTTCTGCCACCACTGAGGACAGTACCTGGCTGCCAGCAGGTTTTGCTGCACCAATGAGTCATGCCTGAGTCACTTGTCCCTATGCCAGGAACAGCCAGTCTTCTCCCAGGGAATACAGCAACCTTCCTGGTTGACATGATGAGAATAAAAAGGACAGATGAGGCATCAGTGTGCATTTGTTCCAGAAAGGTTTCACAGGTATTAAACCATCAGCACCTAGCAACAGTTTGGAGTTGAGTATTAATTAGCAGCTCCTCCCTCCCCTGTTGATTTTATTTTCCTCTTCAATTCTGAGAAGTGCTCAGCAGCCAAAGAGTAGGGAAGTACTGGGGAAAGAGGAGAGGCAGCTGTTTGTCAGCTCTGAGGACTTCTGCTGCCAGATCAAAGTGTTTTCACCATGCAACATTAATAATGCCCTCTAGGAAGTCTCAGGGGAACACCAATCTTCAGAATAACAAACAGATCAGCCCAAGATTTTTTTTGGTCTCCTTCAAATGGATTTGTAAAATCTCAGATCACTCTCTGTGAACTTTACTGCTGAAATGCAGGACTGGCTTCACAAAATAAAACCTGTCCTCTTTCTCTGTTTGATGATGAATTCACCAGGATGGGCCAAAAGCGCCTTTCTTTATGCTTGAAGGAACTTCTGATCAATGCTGGAGTGACTGGACCAGGAAGGCATTGCTTAAAGGCAATTAGGCCATATGAGAACATAAAGCCTTATGTTCTGCTCTTAGTAACACCCTCCCTCCCCACCCCCTTCAAATGACCCTTTAGACCTACTCTAAATTGTCTAAAGAGGGACATTTATTCTCCCTTTTTTTAGGCAACAATAGTGAGATATTCAGAATATATCTGTTCCTTTTTTGTTGGCTTCTTTCTGACAGAGATATTTTGAATGTGCTCTCATTGACACTTCAGTAGGCCTGCTTTGATTGCAGATGCCCAGTATCTTTCTAAGAAGAAGAAATACAAACAAGAGTGCACCTCATTACCCCTCTACTTAGTGACCAAAATAGAAGACAATTCCAAATAATACAAAATTTGAAGTTGCTTCAAAGGAACTGAGAAGAGGCTGTTCTTGTGCAAGCAAAGGTGATGTAAAATCCAGTGATTTGAGCATCTGAAAAAAGACGAGTGACGTGAGAATTAGAACCCCATTAACACTCTTCTGCTTGGAGTAAGAATTTAAGACTATGTTGAGGTCAAGAATCCTGGGTAGGATCTTTGGAGTGTCCTTCACCTGGTCAGCGGTGCTTCAGTTGTCTGGAAGTATGATTCCCCTCCTCGCTGCAAAAGAAATACCTTTGAATTGCTCCCTTTGAAATTTTCAGTGCCAGCACATTCAGAGGTTCCAAGTCACCTTCAGTCCTCACTTAGTAACCCTTAACAGACCCAAAAAAAGTTAAAATAAATGTTCTGATGCTTTAGCGATAGACAGGAATTGCTACCATGATATGGAGCAGAATGAGCCAAGATATCCTTCTGCACATCCTCATCTATGCAAAGGTCTACATCACCAGTAGCTGTGTTGCACATCAGTGAAACTGAGTAACACTGGGTTTCCCTTCAGAGATTGTTGCCTCACTTTCAGTTATCCAAACATGCTTCCAGTATTAATTTATTACTGGAGAGTAAGAAAGATTATAAACTTGATTTTGAATGTGCGAAGCAAGGACAACAGGAGCTCATTTAACCTTCTGGTGATGCAGACCAGGCAAGAATGTCCCTCCAGGTCTTGATTCTAGTTCTATGCTTTAGTTAGTAGATAATACTACATTTCATAACATACTGCTCCCTGTGCCCCTACCATGACTCTGGAAATCAACCTGCTTTAACATTTAGACTGCAGGATGGGCTTTTGCTGTCAAGCAATGACATCAACAACACAGCAACATTTTCAGTCTAAAGATGTATGTTTTTTCTGCAAAGCAGAGGAAAAAAGTACTACTCATTTTGTGCTCTGCATCAAGATAAAAATAATTGAAATTTGCCTTCCACCCATCTTGAGTATTCTCAATGGGAGAAATGAACCTTGCAAGAAAACTCATCTTGTAATCTTTTGGTATAGCAGCAGTGAATTTCACAATGAACCTGGTCTGATTAATGCTCATCTCTCCATTTACTCCTAATCAGGCTATAAATACAACATACTTGATGATTTTACTTGAGCTATCCAAATGTAATAGCTTGCATCACAGGATCATTTAGAGAAGATGCTGCTCAGGCCAGGACATTAAGCCTTAACTAGGTTTGCATTCATTTATGGTCCCCTGGTAACACTAGCAAAACATGTGACCACTCTTAAAACCAACCCACACCCATCCAAGTAGACACATAAACATGGTGAATCATACTCAGCCCTCTGAAAATGTTAAAATTGAGCCTTTGATGAGATTTCTTCATATTTTTGCCTCTGGGAAAGTTCCCTAGGCTCCTTCTGCAGTAAACAATGTCCTCTCATGTGTTTCAGCATTCGAGAGGGCCTGCAATGGAGCACTGAGACCAAAAGGTGTTAAATACTCTTAGAAAATTCAAGAAGCCTGCTGTCTTCTCCAGATAGCTCTGCAAATCCAGTATGCATTCTGCTGAGAAAAGAAAACATCTGTTGCCTAAACACATGAGACTCACAGTCTTTCAGACTTTTCTGAGATGAAAGAACCAATCAATAAGCATTATATAGCACAAGATTAATATTTATTAATACATGGCTTTACCAAGCTGGAAGATAGAAGTGTTTTACTTCAGAATATGGAAACACTGCTGGTAGCTGAAACAAGATTGTGAATACAGTAAGATGAACTATTGGACAGGAAAAATTGTCCTTGTAGCTCATGTTCTCAGTCACAAAGTGATGCCCTAAATTAGTACCCAAGACCAACTGTTGAGGGATTTTTTTGAAATGTTAGCATGAAGAGAAGACCAGGCCCAGATGTTAGATGCCACTCAGGTGGTGAAAGTGCTGAGTATTGCATGGGCTGGGAAGTGTTTTTAGCTCAGAGCCTCATCCCGTGAGCCGCTTTACCTGCTGCTTTGGGAGTACAGCAGAGGGCAGGAGCTATTTAACACAGAACGTAAGGGAAGATGCAAATTCTAATGTAACGATGTTCACCTTCGCCAATAATTTAAGTAATATAATTTTAGGCAACTCCACAGTTGCCTAACGTGCTGCCTTGAACTGTCATACAGTAACCTTTGGATTGCAGAATCCCCACTCCTCTCGTTTCCCTGGCTCCAAGATCATGATGAATATATCAGCTGATCAGCCCACACTGGCTTCTCTACTTCAGACTGAAATGGAGAATTGTCACGAGGTCATGATGCTGCCATGGAAGTAGAAGCTGAATGTATATGTTCAGTATACATGTATACATTCAGCAATGCAGCAAACTGAATGTATACATGCAACTACAGCCTCTGAAACCCAACAATAATAAAATTTGGAACCTTACTCAAGTGAAAAGATTTTCTCTCAGGCCTGTCAATTTTTTAAACATTTGATCAAGCTAGAATTAGGTGTTTGTGGTAATTAATTCTCCCATTTGAAATTGTTTTTCTTGAAAACAAAATCTGATTTACAAATAATGCCATGGAAAATTGGGTACCATATCATAGCATCTCTGATGAAAAGGTGTAGACACTGGTAAGTGAAAGAAGGTTTTGTGGTCATAGAGGCAAGGTAAAAAGCAATAGACAAAAAGTCCTAGTTCTTGAACAGCGGGATACATCTGTCATCTGGCAATCTCTATAGCTCTAGCTAAACCCTGCATAAATGTGATAAAGATCATATGCCCTCAGACCCATGCTTTTTAGGAAGTAACATACAACAGATGCTGAGATTATCCATGAGGCCACACAAACCAATGGGTGCTAATTCCAGGTTTTGTCACAAGGCTGACACATTCTAGATCAAGATGGAAACTCTTTCAGCCCTGTACACTGCAGGGGGACCTTACTGTTTGCTTTGCATTAGATACCAAATCCTATTCTACCTCCAACCTCAGTGAATTCACCTCAGTTTGAGCGTCATACTAGGGAGTGCAGGCTTTGTCACTCAAGCTCTCAGATCTACTTGCATCCTGCTGCACATGCACTGGGAAAATACCCTTTCACATATGGTTTTGGGATTGGGATTAGTAAAATGATCATGAGGCAGAGCAGCATTTCAGAGCAGTTACCCAGGCAGAGACAGCACTCTGAAACAGTTCAATAAGAATTCCCTGTAAGCTCTATTACCCTGGTTTGGGGACAGCAGCAGGGCTGGCCTGGCACGTTTGTCATGTCATCTCTGTAGGCATCCCTATCCCTACAGGTAATCTCCAGTGCTGCTTTTGAGGTTTGCCAAGATAAATGAGACCTACCTAATGTGGAGGTAACCACCTCTAAAATAGATTCCTCCAAGAAGGCTTTGCTCTAAGTGCTTCAGTGATTAAATACCTATAAATAGCTCAAAGCAATGAGACACAGATAAGCAATGACCTCTCCTCAGGAAATAGCATCCCACTAACTTGATTCTCATCTGCTGCCTATTAGACCTGGTAATGAGGTTGGGCATATGGTAATTTTTAATTTGTTATGTGATGTAGTCCACCTTTTTAGGACACGACAGCAAATGTAGAGAAGGTAAGAACCATTCCTTTAGATTTCCACATGCACAGGACAACACTACTAGTAATGCAGCAAACTGCTCATTAGATCATTTTCTTAAAAAGAAAATAAAGCTGTTGCCCATGAGATGTCCTTTGAAGTTTGGGGCCTCAGGCTTTTGGCCGACATCCCTTTCCAGGCCGACTTGCTTTGTACATGACTGCTGTAGCACACTGCATTCCCATGGGACCTGCTCATTACTCCTGAGTAAACTTTCCCCCTTCAACATGGGAAAATAGATTCACAGCGATAGAAGGCTGGGACATTCTGCATGCTTAATATCATAAGGCTCTTAAAATTATTTTTTATCCTTTTTTTCTTTTTTTTTCAGTTAAATGCTAAAGAAATGAATCATGATTCATTAACCCATGATTATAAAACATGCCTTTGATGGCTTGTGTGTTTGCCCTGTAGTACCTCCAAGTCAAAGATTGCTTAAATCCCCATCAGCTCAACAAGATATATGAAAGAGACAAGGCTCAGGAGGCTGTCAGCAAGCTTGCTGTATTAGCTGCAAAATAACCAGCTACCACACTGCCAGGGCTAATGCACATGGATGAAGGGAGCTGTCAGGAGACGAAACTTCTGCATTCCACAGGTTTCTTTGAGGCCAGCAGCCTGGTCAATCTAGCCCCTTTGATGTCTGACCACAGGGCCACATATAGCTAGCTGCCTGCCCCGGTACCCAGGGCCTCACAGCGGGAGGGAAGGAGGGATCGGCCCCTGGGCATTACAGGGAGGCTACAGGAGGGAGCAGGAGACAGGAGTCTAATTGCTTGGTGTTGCTGGCAGATAGATTTTGAAAGTGGCAGTGTCATATTTGTGATCGAAGAGGACAAACCAATCTGACTGTTGTAATGATTTATAAAGTATTGTCTTCTGGATGTATTTGCTGTGCTGGATTTAAAAAATAACTTGCCCTGGAATTCTTTCCTTACATTCTGCCATGCAGGCAGGTGGCCTGGGAGAGATGGCAGCTCATTTTTCTCCTGGCTCTTGCACTCCTTTTTTCTATGAAAGCTGTGGCTATTCATGTGCGAGTTAAATGATGCTGGCATTATACTGAAGTGGTGCCACAGTGATTCAGAGACCTTTTCAAACCACTTGAATTTTAAGGGGACTGAAAGAGTGGATTTAATTAAAGACAAAAAATGGATAATAGATGAAAGGCAAAACCTGAAGAATCTAACATCAAAAAATATCATATATTTATGCTCATTTCAATGCAGACTTCTGACCTGTGGTCCAGACACCCTGCTGCCTACAGACAGCAGCAAAAGGTAAAAGTTATAAAAGGTGTAATGTAAGGTAAAAGTCAATTATAATTTAAAGGTGTTGAACTTTAACAATAGCTTAACTACTGTTTGCATGTCTCTGAATCTAAAACTGCAGAAGCTGGTGCTTGGGAATAGATAGATGTCCCTATGGCAAACACAGGACAGGAACAGACTAAGTGTGTTGCACAGACAAACCCCAGCCTGCCTGTAGTGCTGCCCACACACAGGCAATGAACTTTTAGAGGAGCCCTCTGCTAACTTCCATTTACCACAAACTTCAGAACCCTTCTACCCTGCTCTAAGAAACTTTGGAGCTACAATTAAAAAACAAAACATATCTCCCTGGTGCAATGGAAGAAAGCAGTGGGGATCGAGGATTTCATCACTATTCCAGAGTGGATTGGGGTGGGAATCATGGAGTAAAACTTCAGTGGATTCATTAAATGAGCAAATGTAACAATGCAAGGTAGGATTTTACTAGGAATCATTATTCTAATGAACACAAGAAGCAATGTGGCATTATTTACAATCACATTTATTTAGTTTAAAAAGAATTAAGATAAACAGAAGAAAAAGCTAAAACTCTTCAGTAGTTTGGTGTGTAAGCATAAGTGAAAAAATCCTATAAAATGGTGCATGTGCCTGTGTATGTGCATGTAATCCCAGATACATGCATGCACTTTGTCACCCAGGTGTTCTGAACATCATGTACTACTCTGGAATGAGAAATGTACAGTATATTCAGAGAGAATATAATAAGAAGGTTGTACAAGGTAAATAAATACTGAAATTTTTATGAGTGAACTTTTATGAACCAGTATAATACGGGAGCGTGAGAGGAACTCATAAAAGGAGGGCAAAAGCCAAAGAACAAATGAGGATAGGAAAATGATACAAGGAATGCAGCAGAGAAAGAAATGTAAAATGCATGCTTTTTATTTGACATATATTTAGAAGAACATCCATTAAAACCATGAATCTATTTTAGGATTCAGGAAACTAAATCTTTGCTCTTGTATTATAGTTATTTCCACTACCTGTCTCTTGAGTTACAACCTCATTAAATTCTATTGAAATTATATTATTCTTGTGTTCCAGGTATGCTTGGATATTCTTAGCTACAGCGCAGTATAGTCAAAACTGATTTATTTGTATACCACGCTGTAATTGCATTACAGTCAGTACTCTGCATCTGCATACAGCCTCTGCATGTAAAGATTTTTAAACAGTGAAAAAGGATGACTGCAAAAATCAGTGACTGAAAGTAGGGCCTTGGAAAGCACTCCACGGGCACAGCTTCAGGTGAGTGAAGCTGGGGGTGCAAATGGACAGAATATTAGTTACTTTCTAATTGAACCATGTTCATACTAAAACCCAAAAAGTCAGATTCCTCAGCAAAAATCCTGACAAGATATCCACTGGTCAAGCAGGTGTTCAAGCACAATAAAAGCTATTATTATGTCACAGAGTATAAAGACGAGCAGAACTCCAAAAACTCACTTTTATCGAAAGACTGACCTACACCGTTCCTGATATGTCCCAGCTGTTCATGGAGCCTCCAGAGATGGAGATTCAACAGTTTTTCTTGGTTATTACCTAACCTGGCTACACTAACTCAGCACTCAACTGTATACTGCAACTCTGTATAGGCATACAAGGAAGGTTGTGCAATGTCATGCAATAGGTTTGGCAGCTAGACTGTCACCTGCAGAGGTAGGCTTGCTGGTGTCGAGCTGAACAGATGCATGGGGAAACTCTGCAAAACTGCTCTATCCACTTGGGAAAAATGGAAATCCCCCAGCACTGACAGTCTTAAAAATTACATGATAATTTTATTGCGTTTAAAAATATATGAGCTATTATTGTTATCAATGGTGGCATTATATTTTAAAGTAATTTTCCTTTGCCCAGTATGAATTATACCTAGGTCTGAACTGATGAACCCGTAGCAAGTTTTACAAAGCTGGATGTGTCATCAGGATAATTAAAACAATGTATGTTCTTGCTGAATACGCAATTTCAGATCATTATAAAATGGTATGGCATAATCATAAGTTGAATCACTGGTAAAGCATTACTGTACTATCACAACATCTGTTAATAGCCTGTTTATTAAAACAACAGGAACATAACTGGTGCCGCCTTTAGCCAACCAATTTTGAAAAGCAAGGCTTCTGGAAAACAATTTCTGCTATTTTCAAAATCTGGCAATCATGCAGGCTCCTTTGGAAATAAATCATGTCAGCAAGAGCAGTGAGGTAAATTATGGAGAATGTTAGCACTTTTAAATGCCTGAATAGATGCATCCCATCTTCTTAAACACTCCAAAAATAAGAGTAATTATAGGCCCATTGGTTGTTTTCGCAGCTTGTGAGCAGAGCTACATAGTACCACTGGCCCAAGAACAAACATGCTGCAGCAGCCACCAGCCTCTAGGCTGCTTCCTTCCATGGTGCCTACCAGCTTCTCTGAGTTGCAGAGCGTGTATCCATCTGCAGTTTCTTCTCAGTAACTCCAAAAAAGCATGGGTGTATTTTAAGGAGAGGTATGCCAAATACAATTCTTGTGCTACCAGGTTGTTCCCATTTCAGAAGGTTCCTCCACTCAGCTCCTGTACTGCAAAAGTTACAGCTACTCTTCTCACTACACCTCTGGGTACCAGTAGCAAGAAAATCTTCAGCCTGGTCTTCCATGACCTTCTTCTTTTCAACCTTTTTTGTGGGTGGAAGACATATTTTCCTGTACATGGCAGG
>JAVSBS010023738.1:0-11993 GCA_033124195.1 Coracias cyanogaster | reverse complement strand
CTGGAAATTATTGCTAAAGGAGAGGATCCAGAACGCAGGCTAGAATCTTAATCACTGTCATCTTGCAGTTAATCCAATTATACATCTTATTCATATAGTGCTTTACAATCAATTACATACGGTGGAATGTTAGTATGTGACTTCAGGAGCACAGCAGCCAATTACCAGGTCATATCCACATTCATGGAGACCTGTGAGATTATTAAAATGCATTTAACTGGAGACTGCCCTAGAAAAGGCTGGACTGTAGTTTCCATGCACAGAACAAATCAATCAAAAGCAGCAGTTCAGGATCCTGGCCTACTGTGAGGGACGAGGGAATAAACAGTTGTCCCGCTTCACTGATTAGCCACCCCTCCACAGGCAGCTGGCAATGCAAGCAGGACACCTAAGGCCAATCTGCAAAAATATTATTTTCTATTAATGAAATTCTGTAGCCTCTAAGGTAAGCAAGTTCTCCGAAGTCTAAGACTCTGGAGTCAAGCCCCTTTCTTCCATTTCAGACTCATTAAGCAAAAAAAAATAATCCAATGGAAAATGGCTGCTTATACAAAAGCAAAACAGTATCCTCTCCCTGAGACAGATTTTGTAAGCCAGACGGATATTTTCCATGGCTTTATGTGATTTATTGCAGTGTGTTGGCACTAACCAAGGAGTTTTGATATAGTGTATATCTCATCCAAATTCTTCTCATAGAAATGATTCTTGATCTGTCAAGTCTATCTTTAAGTTTAGAGGTCCCTGGGAGAATGACTTTGTTCAGCAGAAATATAAATAGTACAGAATGAAACCCTTCCTCTTGTAAACTGTTTTGCAGGTTGAGAGCCTCACTCTGATTCACAGATCTCCAGTGTCCGACCTGCTTTAACACACTGCTTAAGCATCACTCCTTACTAATGAGCAGTATGTTCAATAAAAGGTACAAGTTATCAGCTGACAGGCAGCATTAATTTGATGACACCACAAGAATACTTACAAAATTAAATTAGTCTCAGCATTGGTTAAAAAAAAAAAGAATACAGACCAACAAACCGTGGTAGAGACAACATGCATGTGGGAGAGGTTTCCCTCAAGTTTTCTCAAAAAAAGAACCCTACAGCACTGCAGAAAGTTATCCCTGCTCTCTTTGGGCTAAATGAAATGAAAATATAATTATGGGGGTGAAGTCTATAATGCAGAATTTTGGTATTTTTACTGGGAGCAATGCTTAATGGCCCAGTAAAGCTGTAATAACATACAGAGCCATTCATCTCCAGGCCTCTGAGACAAAAATAGTCCAGACAGCCACAACGAGGTTGTTATCTTGTGAACATCCAGTAAGACAAAAGTTGGATGTGTTCCAGTCACTCCCAAATGAGCCCCGTGTGTAAAGCTGGTAGTTATAAAGCTATTTTTGATTTCTATCCAGAAAGGTAACAAGGTGAAAGAGAAGTTCAAAGACCTCATCTGTGGTCTTGGCAGACCCAATGAGGGCTGCAGAGAAGACTGACTAGGGGAAGTGGTGAATTTGGGTTGGGAGGATACATATTTGTCTCGGGTCTTGCACACACAATGCCATTCAAACTTTGCTTGACAGCAAACCTGGCATTCGAACCAGAGGTTCAGTACTGGTCTCTCTGTAACAGTTTATGTACAGGTTGACAGGCAGCCCCAGAACAAGCACAGCTGGTATCTGGCAAGACCATGCAACGAGCTGTACAATCAGCTGTGAAAACTTTAGGATGCTATGACAAATAAAAAAACCTTACAAGCCACTTATTTTGCACTTTTCATGAAAACTTAAAAACCTGCAACAATCTCACTTCAACATTAAAACTTGTAATCTCTGTTCCAAGCTGTTTTCCATCAGCAATATTGTAGCTATAACTCAAACTAGTCTATTTGCCCAGAGGAAACACCATCAGAAAAATGCTTCTCCAACAACTATACCGATTTGTCCTTTCCCTTGCCATTGGTGCACAATAATTTACAACACAAGCAACACAAGGAACAGGAGGGATTTATTTTGTAGCTGTTAGAACTTGCCTCTCACATGAAGGAGATAATCTCCCAAGATTTACTCCTACAATGGGATATTCCAATCATTCCGTGGATTTCAGGATTAGTCATATCTGAGGTACAATTCTTTTTTAGAGTTTTAAATGTCAGGAGTGAGAGCCCTCAAAATTAACTGCTTGTGGGACCAGTTCTGGAAGATTTGAACATAGTCAATACTTTCCCATGTTGTTGCAAAACAAAAATCAACTAAGCAGCCTGTTTTCCAATTTGGAAGCATTCTTAGAAAAGTGCTGGGATGGTACAAATCAACTTCGAATTTTGCAATGCATTTTAAGGCCTCACTGAGCATCTACATGGAAAATCTAGCACTTTCTTCAACAATGACGCATGTCATGGATAACATTTTCTATTTCTTTGTGCCTTTGAAACATAAAGGCCCCTTTGTCGGAGGGTGTTGTGTACTTTGATTTCCTGTCAGCCCATGGAGGGCCAGCTGAAGAGGCAGGATAAAGCATTTTCCTTTTGCTTCCAAGAACTCTGTGTTCATATCCTGGGTATTGTCTAAAGTGACATAAGGCCTGAGTGATTTTCTATTGACCTATATGTTCCTTGTATCAGTGAACAAAACCCACCATAATATGACCAAGCCATCAAGCTACATAATTTTTTTAAAAATAGCAGGCAGTAAGCAAGCAGGGTGATTCACCTAAAAATTTGACTGAAGCTGTTCACAGACTTCTAGTTAGGCATTTCATGGTAAAATGAGAAATCAAGCAGCTTGGTCCTCACATCAACAGATTTTACACCAAAAGAGTTTCATTATCCTCAGCCTCAGAAATGATGCAAATCTAATATATGGTTCACCTCTTAAGTTAAGTTAAGGGGGCAAGGGGGCAGAAGAAAACAGGAAAAGTACCTAAAAACCTCAAAAAGTACTCAGAATGAATTTTTTTAAAATTTTGTTTTTTATTAATAGATACATTTTTAAATGTATTTAAATGTCTGTCGTTAGATTGACAGACCTGACCAGCAGAGTTTCCTCCTGAAATTATTTGCATAGGAAACTTTGTCAAGGAGTCACGCCACACGTTCAGGGAGAGGTTTTGATTTTACTCAGATGATTCATGGCATTACAGTGCTATGTTCTCTTTGGATATTTGATGTTCATAGTGATGTAATTTTCATATTTTCAAGTGTTGTGTCTTTTGTTTTTCCTTCTACCTGCCTGCTTTTGGGGCAGTCATCAGACAAGGAAAATGTTCCTCTAAAGGAGTACTGTGAGTTCTCATAAAAAGATACTCTAATTGTTCAGGAACTTGCACAGCCCAGCCCTGTTTATAATAACCTCAGGTGCAACGTCCATGCCAGAAATAGTTTACTAGGGAAACTGGAAGTATTTAAGCCACTTTATAACTTGCATGAGGTAAATGCAAACATTCCACCTGGATAAGCAGCAAGGGAGGACATGCTGTTACAAACTTTGAACAAGTGACACCAGAGCAGAAGCTGAACCCAAAACAGAATGGTGTGACAGACTCCAAAGATTTCTAAAACTAGGCATTTAGGAGTACATCCTAAGTTCAAGTCAGATCAAGCTGACTGAACACAACATCTGCTTCTTTACACCCCATCTTCATGCTCCAGCTTTGCATTGCCAGTACTTGCCACACAGCAGCACTGCTGTCTCTCTCCTGCAACAGGAACTGTGGTGCCAGGCTCAGGTCTTTAGGAGAAGTATAATCCAGAGCTGTGACAGAGAAGTCCAAGTGAAGAGGAGAAGCTGCAGTGCAAGCTACAATGAAGCCAGGTGAGCAAGTCACTCTGGAGAATGTATTCCCTGATGTCACAGCTTCTCCCCATCTTGCCATCTTTAACTTTGGCCTCTGTAGCATGTTTGATATTCTCAGAGATATCAGAACCTCTGCATTTCAGAGTGCTGGTCCGGTTCACATATCCACACTATTGAAAAAGTGCGTTAGTCCAGATCAATCTTTTGATTCTGCGCAAACACAGATTGAAAGCAATCCTCTTCAGCCATCTTCACAAATCACATTTGTTTCAAAAAGCCTGTTTTTAGTCTGAAATCTGAAACATGCAGGTGAGCTTGTTACAAACCCTGGCTCTGATTAAAAGCAAAGCTTTTTTTCTAGGTATCTTTAGACAGGAGAGGAAAAGTTACTTTCTCATACTTTAGATCCCTTTGTCTTTCCTTCTCTCTCTCCAATTTTGTCAGTGCCAATAGTGCTTTGTAATGCTGTTTTGGCAGTGGTGAAATGGCATATGCTAACAAAAATACTCATTCATAATTTATTCATAACTATTCCAACCAACTTTTCATCTTCAGCCAAGGCAAAGAAATGGACAAACATATCCAGGCTTCAGTTTTCAAGCACTTTATTCACTGCACATTGAATCAGCTGTGCATTGCTTTTCTGAAAACATTCAAACCCTCTGTTTCTGGCTGGTGCTGCACTTTTGGATCACTGCAGTAGAGCATTAGAAGTAATTCAGGAATATCTTCAGAAAACTGGATGACATTTCTTTGCTCCATGACTTTTTCCAGTTCATCCCCACCTTTGCAAATTTTTTCTGGTTTATAACAAGGAACAAGAAAATGTACTTCTTTTAGAAACAGCTGGATCTCATCTTAGCGTCATGGGTTGGCCACTCTCACAGACATAGGTTTCATATCCAGGTTCTGTAGATAGTCAAAAAAACAAAGCCAGAAGCACCAACATCAAAAGATATTGTTTACACATCAGCCCAATTTTTCTGCACTATTAGCTTTTGCCAGTGGTGTATGTCTCTTTTACAAGCATGTCACATGCTTTCTACAGTGAAAGTAAGAGACCCATGTTGGACCCTGAGGCTTCAAAAGGTATGCACGCTTTGTGTCCAGGTATTGTCTATCTAACAATGGAGCTATTCCACGGAAGCAGCAGAGCAGCTGCTTCTCTCTCCCCACCTTTGTAGAACAAAGCACCAGGCTCCTCAGGAGTCAACTTTGTTGTTTTGCTGTTGTATAACTAGCTGTCATCCGGCCACAGGCGCCAGTGGCCACAGCCCCCCTTACGGGAGCAAACAGTTCAAAAGCAGGGCTGGGTTTATGCAGTTTAATCTGATGTGTCAAGCATCTTTATTACAAGCATTCTTGCAATGTTTGCTGTTAACAATCAGAAAAGAACATGTATCAAATTTAGACAGGTCATGGGGAGGGGCAGAGGACAGCTCTGGCAGCAACTCTCATTCATGTTGACAGAAACTGTACCTTTCAAGGGCCAGCATGCAAACTACCAAGAAAATGCTCCAGTGTGCTGTAATATTAATCTTCCCTGAACATCGGATGACATTACAACTAATAATATTTGGAAAAGACACTTCTCATCAACATATTCTTCAAGGAATCACAGCAAAAAGAAAAAGATCTCGAACCAAAACCAGTTGCTGACAGACCAAGCCCTTCTCGAAAACTCACAGTGTTTTCTTCTGCCATGTCTATTGCACGGGCACCATGGTGATAAGTAATTTAGATATATTCCTGATTAAATCCAAGAAAGATGACATACTTCATAATAGTGATAGGCAGGTGGACAGAATTATTTAAAAAATAATCTGTTCATTCCTGTTTCTCACAATACCTGTACACATTTTGATTCACAGCTTAAACATCCCAGCTGCAGTTAATCCTTTCAGAAATAAAATTGACATACCAGGCAATAACAGTCTTCATATAAATGAAAAAGCTTTTCTTTTCCATGAACCCATTGACTCATTCATCTTCCAAGTCTCTGCTCCCAACATGTTTCTTATAGCAAACCCTCTGCCACTAACATTCACACATGAACTTTCTATCATAACTAGTGACAAGAAAGAAATAAGCAAGCTACTTGTTTGTACAGGAGCAAGAATGGTCTTGTGGTTAAGAAAATGTGCCTGTGACTGAAGACATATGGATTCCCTTCTTTATGCAGAGCTATGATTTCTATGAGTTTGTACCATTCACCTTATCTCTTGTCTCAATTCTCCTTCTGCTAAAGAGAGCATTCTGAATAGCAGATCTTTCAGATCACCCTGGGACAATGTATTTGCCTCATTTTGACAGTGGAAAGCACGTTCACTAGTTTTAGTTGCATATATGAGTAATTAGATTACCATAAAGAGTGCTATATGGTAATGATCCATCTACATAAATTTTCTTAACCAAACTTACCCTAAAGTCTGTATCTATGCTAAGAGCGTTGGGCAAGCAAATACCAGCTGAGCAAGAAGCCCAAGCCTTGTTATGGTAAGTAGATAGACACCACCCAAGGAAGGTAGCCCAAGGCAATGGGCAGCTGGATAGAAAATGAAGAAAATTCCTTTTTCATAAATGAGCTCCTCCCCAGAAGCACACAAACATGCCTGAACTAGCTCTCTACAGTTCAGATAAAACCAGCTCAACCTTCCAGTTTTCTCTACCTAGCAACGGGCTCCCTCACAGGGATTATATGCTCTAACACAAGCATATATGCCACTGTGTTGTGTGATGATTCCCCCACTTCACTTCAAAAGAATAAGGCAAAAATCCCATGAGCATGTAAAAGGGTTTATCTTGTATGTTGTTACACTGTCTTTTAACAACAGCACATTGTTACCAGAGCACTGTCTAATCAGTTACTTAATAAAAGATGTCCTTCCCAGTACCAAGTGGAAAACATACACGTTCACCAGTAAGGAAGCTCTTGGAATCCTTTCCAGCTTTGTCCAATCTTCTAACTCTCCACAAAACAGTACAACTGTGACAAAATGGTGTTTGTCAGTGGTAAAAGAAAGGTCTGAGGTCTTTTCTTACAGACTTCTCTTCAAATTGCATTGCTTGCCCTTCTGCTTCATGCACTCCTCTGGCCATTTAGCACCCCTATACATGAATGCAAGCATGTCACATGGCCCCCTATTATTAATTAAACGGTAAGCAAAACAGTCTTCAGAGAGCTGCTCTGTCTGCTTATCATAGTACTAATCTCACCACAGTATTTTTAATCACTCTGATGTCTGCATCCATGTGCTGCATGCCCCTGGGCTCAGGAACCTTATCATATTGTTGATCTGCAAAGAACCATGCACACTCTGTATTTATAAATAACAGAAGTAATTATTACTAGTAAATAATATATACTAGCTCATTTGAAATGAATCATGTTCTTCAGTCACCCTGGAGAATGAATAAAATAGGCAAAGCTACAAGGCATCACTTTAAAATACTTCTTATATAATTATTATGAAATTGCATTAGGCTATGACTCATTCCTGCAAATGCAGGGTTCATTGAGGGTAATTAAAGTAAGTCACTATCTCTTCAAGGCAGTGACTCATAGGCTGCTGCCCATAACAGAGTGCAGTGAAGTCAGAGAGAAGTTCCCCTCTTCCCAATGGAAAAGCAATAGCAGCTTACTAAAGCAATGGGTAGGATCAGCTTGCCTTTCTCTTCATTTAGCCAGCAGGCTTGAATTTTTTTTGCTATTCAAGAAGTTAAATCAACTACATATTACCTAAGTGTCTTAATAGGACTATAAGGAGAAAGAAGAGGGCTAAACACAACCGGTATGTACCCAAATGCTATTTCCCTAAATTATTGTTTGTAGGATTTAGGAAAATTATGTTGTCTGTGTGTAAGAATAGAGCAGATACCTAATCAAAAGTTGTTAACAGTAAGGTGCTATACTTAGTAGGTATTTGTGGATCATTTAATGATAGAAGTCAAGTTGCGGCTGAGACTGAACTAAGAGCATCCAAGAGCTAAGAAGAAGAAATTACGAGTGTCATGCTCCTTTGATACTACGGGAGAATTATAGCAAGACAGGTGATATTAGCCTCTACATCTATGTAGATGTACAATGGCTGACAAGAATTTATGTTCTCAAATCTTTTTAAAAAATACATGCCTTAGCCAAGTCAGGTTGGAGTAATTCATATAGTTTGTGAATTTGGTCACCAAAATACAAAGCTACTGAAAAAAAAAAAAAAAGAGTATAAAAGACAGTAGAATTTAGCTGCACCTCTCCCACCCTCTAGCACTAATGACAGCTCATAAGTAGCTCTTTGTTTATCTCTACCATGGTTTTCCATGCTCTACAGTTGGTGTTGTGTGTTTTCTAGTATGCTTTGCTTTGCTAAATGCATTTTATTTTTTATAAGTATATTCTTTTCACGAGCTTTTCAGCTCTTTTGATGTGGGAAAAGCCAGACATCAAATACATTTCTCATTGATATTCTTAACAGTATTTCATATCACAAGATTGCTGTCCACATGACGAGAATTAACAGGGAAAAGCGTATGCTTTTCTGTATATAAATTAATCTAAAACCTACCAGTGCTGGGAAATGTATTTTTTTGGAATACATGATTAAGCCGATAGCATGTTAAAATAATGCTTTCGCATGACGACCCCCTTTGCAGTAACACAGATCATAATTGTAAGAATCTGTGACAGTTCAGTATTAATTAACTGGGTTCTTTTCCTTAAAGCTTACCACCCCTGCTAAAGCTTACAAAATGCCATGCAATACCAATAATGGAGCCCATGCAGAGTTTAACCTGTTTCATGAGCCTAATCAGAATAAATTTTTTAAGGAAGATGCCGGAAATACTCAAGGAGGTGCAGAATTCATTATGTCCAAGTCAGTGGACTTAACTGAAGACAGTGCTTTAAATACTTACCTTCTCTTTCAGGCTTCCCAAGCACATTCCGAATATTGAGTGGTTGCTTCACCTCTTTCTCTGTATCAAAGGGGACATCAATGTATCATCTTGACAAGCCCCATTTGAATATAAAGCATGGTACTGTACATTGCCTCCAGGGCCTAAAAATCAAGGTGGAATTCATTTAGCAAGCTATTTTTTAAAAGGGTTTAACTGCCAATTTATTTCTTTTCCTCATTAGGAACTGAGATTGTAAGTGATAAAAGCAATCTGCTTTGGAATTTTTACCCAGGTTTGCAATTATCCATGTTATAAGCCCAAATTTACATCTTTGTAATTGTACTGGATCTGGCTGGGATGAACTTAAGTTTCCTCATAGCTAGCCCTGGCCTCTATGGCTAGAGTGGTGTTGATAACTCACCTGAGTTTTGGCTATTGCTAAGAAGTACTTCCAGAACATTGACGGTCTCTCCAAATTTTCCCACCAAAGGCCAATAGGCTGGAGAGGGAGAGGCCACAGCCAGGGCAGCTGACCCTAACTGACTAAAGGGATATTCCCTAGAATATGATGTCATGCTCAGCAATAAAAGTTGAGAGAAAGGGCATTGGAGGGGAGGGGGAAAGGAAAAGGAATGGGAAGTTAAGGCATCTGTTTTCCAAAGTAACAACTATGCATACTGAGGTCTTGCTTCCCAGGAAGTGGCTGGACATTGCCTACCAATGGAAAGTAAAGAATGCATCTCCTCATTTTGCTTTGCTTCTGTGTGCAGCCCTTGCTTTTCTCATTAAATTGCCTTTATCTCAATCCATGTGCTTACCCAATGTATTTTCCCCTTGACTTGTTGTGAATAGGGCGTGAGAGAGTAACTAGGGAGGGAGAAGCTGTCCAACATCCAGCCAAGGTGGACCAACCATATTAATATTCACTGACTTTTAACCTCCTACACTTTGATATTCCAGAACTTTCTGTTCAGGTAGGAAGAACTGGAAGGTCTTTCATAGCTTATCATTGCATTTGTCTATTCTTCATGCCTCATTCAAACACTTTCTTATTTTTACGGTTCAGGTTTTCATATGATACAAGCTATAAGCTGTCACCATTCATTAGGTGTTGCACCAATCTATCAAATGGAAACATCACGTTATCTTTTTGCCAGACCACTCTGCACAGAGGCTCTTCTGTATAAAATGAGTTCTGCATTTGAAATCAGTAAGTCATAAACACACAGCAGCACTCTAAAAATTGGCATCACAAATAGCCATCTCCAGTGATTAAATCCTGTGGACTGTTTCAGCAGAGAGGTGCTAATTTTGTGACACAGAAGTTCAGAAGATCACACTAAAATCCTTAGCTGACCTCTTCTGTCAATTGTAATGACATTTATCAGTGTTCTGGCAGCTCTACCCAATGTCTCCTTCATATAAATTAATCCACTCTTTTTTCCCTTAGAAATCTTTTAAGAGCATAACTGGACAGAGCAAAGAAACTTACTAAAATGTTCTCTATTCTATCCTCTTTTTGCAGGCATGTGCTCAAGTGCTCTAGAAAAGAATTCAATGTTTTTAACTAAAATTATTTCTAAACAACAACAAAAAAATCCATACTAGGGAACATCAGTCACTTGATAAGCAGGAAACCTTTGAAATGTGCTCTGTATTTCTAAAATAAATAGTTTGAATTCCAAATTCTTGCTCTTCCTGAAATATGCAGGACTTCCTTTCTCTCATTTATGTCCATCCTAAAAAATTCTCATTGCTTTGTCTCACCAATGGAACTTCATAAGTGTGGAAAAAGAATGACCAAAGCTATTATTGCAGGACCAGGAACAAATGTGTATGAATTCTGTATGCTTGTGTACTAAAGAACTAAATGAAACTATTTTTATTATAAACATTATCCTGTCTTTCCTACTTCTCCATTCCTATTTACATTTCTGATTTGTCTCAATATAAAGTCCTAAAGGTAGACACGGTGTCCCTGAAATATCTATGGCACTAATGGATGGCACTAAAATAACAATGACTACAGTGCCATCGCTTATAATGCTCATCCAGAAGATCTGGCAGCAAACCAAACTGTACACATCATAGATACAAGATTAGTTAGGATAGACACACATGAAAAGTAAATTCCTTTTATCAATACATCATTTTTATTGAACAACACTGGATACTCAGTTGTCTGAATTGTGTATGATGACTGCATTTAGTGCTGTTTGTCATGTTAACTGCTGCTACACTGTGTATCAGGGCAGTCAATCTATATATGTCAATCTATATATGTCAATGTCCAAGGCAAAGTTTTTGCTTCCAGCAGCAAAAGAAGACTCAAGGCTAGATCCTGACAAAATCACCACAAATGCAGCTCATGGGAGAGCATAGCCTTTAATTGTTTGTTGTAGTACTTCAGGATAAACTGAAAACAGAAATTAAAATTACTTTAGATTTTATATACCTTATTTAATCCAATGAGTTAAAGAATGAAGCAATCTGTTCCCACTTTGAGTTTGTATACATTCCCATAACAATGGCTTTTCATAGGAACCAAGCTTTTATTTTCTCTCAGCTATGTACATACAGCATGGCCGATGTTCTAATTGCTTCCATTATGAGATGTTGTTTTGACATTCAGTGTAGTATCACAGGTATTACTATGTCTCTGACACTTAGAAGGCATTTGCAAAGTCAGTGGCTTATTTATTTAGAAGTTGTGCTTTAAATTGTTTCTGTGTCACAAAAAAACATTTACAACTGTCTTTTCAAATAGTGCAAGGAATGTTTTAAATGTAGGCACAGTGGCACTGAGCCACGTAACTAGGTTTGCTGCTGGAGATTTGTAGCAGTACAGTTTGCAATCCTCATAATCACTGAGAACACATGCCTAGGCCCATGTGAGGCTCAGATTGTTTATCACTTCTCTCTTTCTGTCACTCTTTGTTCCTTTTTTTTTTTTATTTATAATAAGAAAGATTCAAGGGGGGCAACTTTTATGGGATAGGTAATTGGTTTGGCACAAGGATGTCTGAGTAAGCTGGGACATTTCAGCTTGGGAAACAGACAACTCATAATAACAAATGATAGAAGGCTACAATATTACAAGCGCCTTGGAGAAAGTGAGGAGGCATCAGGTTTTCACCCCCTCTCAATACAAACTCTGGGGTCCATCACATGGAGATGGTAGGAGTAAGGTTCATAACAATGAGATCAGGTTCTTTGTGCAGCAGGTGTGTTGTGCTGATTCAGCCATCATCATTTTATTCTGCCATCAGTTGCCTGATCACACAGGCCAACACTGAACTCAGCAACATCCCCTCAG
>JAVSBS010023736.1:39268-72740 GCA_033124195.1 Coracias cyanogaster | reverse complement strand
GCCGGCGGTGAGGGCCGGGCCGGGCCGGGCCGGGCCGGGCGCGTTGGGCGGGCCCCGAGGGCCGGGTGAGACCCTTCCCGAGGGTCTGCGGGGCCGGGGCCTGGAGGAGTTACAACAGCTGGGTTATCTTCGTTTAACAGCTTAATTAATAAAGAGTGCATCACAAATCTGGGTTGTGCTCCAACAGGTCCACATCCTTCTTGTCAGCTATCGTTCTGAAGCTTAGCCGTCTCCCTTACTATGTCACGTGTTTCAGCTTTCATCTTGACTTACTTTAAATGTGACAACTGACTGCTCTGCTGGGAGAAGTGCTGTGTCTGCGGAGGTGGCCCTCTGAAGGTGAGGCTCTTCTCCCAGTCTGGGGAAGGCGGAGCTGGCTGCCTCCCCAAGGACGGGCTTCTTGGATGTGCCAGGGAGGAGCTGAATTTGTGCACTGGTGCCATGGACAAAAAAGAAAAGAAAATAAAAATGGTCTCACTAAATTTCTAGCAGTTACCTTAGAACATAAACACTTATGTTCTTGGTGGAACTTCAGCCCTTCAGTGAAACAGCTGACAGAATTTCTGAATATAATCTGGCAGCATATTAGTTATTTGCCACTCTCATAATCAATTCTAACCAATGCTAACATTTGGATGAGTCCCTTCCCTTCCTTTTCTTCCTCTCTCCTTCTCTGTCTTTCACTTCTCTCTGATGTTTAGCTGCAAGAATACAAAGCTCATGCAAGGGAATACGAAGCTCATGCAAGGGTTGCACTTGTGTAAGTCTTTTCCTTCTCCCAGGAGCTTTGCTTTTCACATAGAGGAGGTCTTGGCAAGGAAAGAACTGAGCATGTTACTACTTCTGATCTGGGAAAGAAAATCACTACATTTTTGCCCATCACAGAAGGCCACTGGTCAATATTGCCTTGCTATGTTTTTGGGCTCCTCTACCTTCTCACTGACTATGTACACAGCTGTTGAGTGACAAGAATGTCTAGACTTCTCTGGCTCCTGACTGTGGTGTTGCCTTTCTCTTGCAGCATAAAGTGGTGGCACTTTGCTTTAAGCCACAATACATGCCCAGGGAAGGCCTGATGGGAAGGGGTCATTGAAAAAGCCAGGTTAAATGGTGCCCAGAATCCCAGCCGGCCTCCACTTTCTTTACTGAAGGAGTGGTTAGCCATTGGAACAGGCTGCCCAGGGAAGTGGTGGAGTCACCATCCCTGGAGGTGTTCAAAAAATGGGTAGATGTGGCGCTTCGAAACATGGTCTAGGAGCTAGGGAGATGTTGGGTGAAGGTTGAACGAGATGATCCTAGAGTTCTTTTCCAACCTAAATGATTCTATGATTCTAATATCTTCATCAACGATAAAGACAGTGGAATCGAGTGCACCCTCAGCAAGTCTGCAGGTGACACCAAGCTTAGTGGTACAGTTGACATGCCAGAGGGACGGGATGCCATCCAGAGAGACCTTAGACAAGCTTGAGAAGTGGGCCAGTGTGAACCTCATGAGGTTCAACAAGGCCAACTGCAAGGTCCTCCACCTGGGTCAGGACAATCCTCATTATCAATACAGGTTGGGGGATGACATGATAGAGAGCAGCCCTGTGGAAAAGGACTTGGGGGTACCGATGGATGAAAAGCTGGATATGAGTCACCAATGTGCACTCACTTCCCAGAAGGCCAATCATATCCTGGGCTGCCTCAAAAGAAGAGTGGCCAGCAGATTGAGAGAGGTGATTCTGCCCCTCTACTCTGCTCTGATGAGACCTCACTTGGAGTACTGTGTCCAGCTCTGGAACCTTCAACACAAGAAGGACATAGACCTGTTGGAGTGGGTCTAGTGGAGGGCCACAAAAATGATCAGAGGGCTGGAACAGCTCTCCTATAAAGACAGGCTGAGAGGGTTGGGGTTGTTTAGCCTGGAAAAGAGAAGGCTCTGAGTGGCCTTCCAGTACCTAAAGGGGGCCTACAAGAAAGCAGGGGAAGAACTGTTTACAGGAGCATGTAGCAATAGACAAGGGGCAATGGTTTTAAACTAGAGAAGGCAGATTTAGATTAGATATTAGGAAGAAGTTCTTTACTATGAGGGTGGTGGAACACTGGAATAGGTTGCCCAGAGAGATGGAGGCTCCATCCCTACAGACATTCAAGGTCAGGCTTGATGGGGCTCTGAGCAACCTCATCTACTTGAAGATGTTCCTGCTGACTGCAAGGGGGTGGACTAAATGACCTTGGAAGGTCCCTTCCAACCCAATGCATTCCATGATTCTATGGTTCTATTCTATTAACTATAAATGTTCAAGTTAGTGTGTTTCTTTTATAAGTGGCCACCGCCTGTTTTATTACATTTCATATGTTTTCAATCTCTCATTTAGAGTTTTTATGGAGTCATTGTAATTTTTATAATCTTTCACAGAAGAGGTAATGGGAAGGTAAAAGTCATCTGAACACAAAACCTGTGGTTGACTGAAAAATTGTAACTGCCAAGTTATTGGCATGAGCATATAACTAGTGAAAAAGAGAGAGTGCAGGATACAAGGCAAAAGCAATTAGGAAATCTCGATTTGGTGAAGCATTTGCCAGTTTATCCCACTTAACTGCATCAGATGTAAAGAAAATAACTAGTCCGTGGTGGTAAGATGTATAGACAAAGACAACATGGAGTAAAGTTGTTTCAGCTAATTATTGTCTAAAAGAGGCTATTTCAAGCATTCATTCTGAGCTACTCAACAAAGAAAACAAGACAATCATTCCCTTGTGCTACGAGTTACTTACACAAAGACCATAGCAACAAGAAAATGTTTCTTGGTATTTATAAAAGACTATAACAGAACAGATGCCAGCAGAGAAAAAAAAAAGTCTCTTCTTCTCAAATTAAAGATGTAAATTAGATAATCTACCCTTACCATAGTTGTTTTTACTGTAAACCAGCTTTCCACAAGTAGTTGATCACAAATAGGTGGAATCAATTCATTACACCCACATAGCAGTCAGTCCCTTCCAAACCTGAACTACAAACCCGACCTCTCAGGATGGAAGGGCAAAGGTACCCTCTTGGAGACAAGACCTTCTGCATCATAACCCCAAGCATCCTGTAAATCCGGTGTGGTTCTGGTTGATATAGAGTATTACATGTGATATTTTGAAAGCAGACTACAACAGTACAAAAAGTATCAAGGTTTTCATTCATATATGCTGTTGCTTTAAAGAAAAATAAGATGATCATGACCTCTTCAATCCAGTTTATAAAAATATTGAAGGAAAAATCTACTCAGTAATGGCAGCATATTGCAGCCATTTAATCAAGAGAGGAAAGCAATAAAAATAAACACATAACCTGATTATTTTCATTTGTAAACACTCTAAATGCACAGCTACATCCTTGCAGATATTACCTGGACTCACCTTGGTTTCTAATAAGGACAGGGGGAAAAAAGAAAATAAAAGATATCTGATTCTCCATATGTTGTCAAATGTGGAGTCAATCACAACTATTGTGTTGCTGTTTAAATCTATAGATTATGTTCCAACAATCAGAGGAAAGTGCAAAACAAAGATGAGGAGTTTTTCTAGCCTGTCTTCTCACACTCTGGGTGCCTGTATCAGTGCCACAGAGTAATCTAAAATTTGCGTTTGAAAATCAGAAAAATTCAAGTGGTGTGTACAGTAAGCTAAACTCTGCAGCTAGAGGACTTGAGATTTGGGTTACCAGAAAATGGCTTTCCCCTCAAAAAATAAGCAGTTAATACTGAATACTGTGCTACCTTCTTTCGTAATTTACACATTCTTGGGAAAGACAAGCATTTGTAAGTAAAAGCCTTCTAACTTGGGCTGTCAGCTTTCCACTAGGACCTTCTGTCCCACCAGTGAGAGAAGAAAGCCCCAATCCCACACCAAATCTCTTTTGTCCCTATAGAAAACATGAGAAAAAGGGCATTCAGTAGGGGTTGGCTGGCAGGTAAAACAACAGGGAAAGCAGAGGAAAAGAATCAACATGATACATAAGTAGTTTACAGGAAAATTTGTATTTTCACTTCACACCACCCCTGATAACTATTTTAATCTATATAAGTGTTGATGAGTAACACAACAGAACTAAAATTCTCCAGGAAAGTAATTCTGCACCTACTGCATTGCTAAATGTGGAACCTGACATCATGGAGCAAAAGTGAGGACCAAAAATATAAATTATTTCCAAAAATAATTTATTACAAAATAAGATATTAACGCCAAGTCCAGCAACAGTTAAACAAAATGGTTTACATGAAACCTTCAGCTCAGGATGTGAACAAACTGTGGGTTGTTACAAGGTAAAAAAGCATATTGGAGAAGGATCACTCTATGTACTTATTCATTGTTATGTTCCTATCCTGAGTATTTTCTCCTGCCCATCACTGGGAACAGAATATTAAGTGATAGAAATATGGTAATTCTTACAACTTTATTCAATATCAAAGTGCTTCTCATGACATATTTTTTGATTCATTTCAAAATAAAAACCCCTGTATCTGTAGATGCAGTCGTTTTCCTCCTTAATTTATAAAGCAGTAGTCTTGCATAAAACCTTTTCAAAATGCCTTCTGCTTCAGTGAAGAAGATGGAGTTATTGACACTGCATGTGCATCGTAAAAAAGTAAATATATAGACAGCCCTTAACGAAGAGCCAAGAATGTTCCACACATCCTTCAACTTGGCCTGGATAATTTGCTCTACAGTGAAAAGCCTACAGTAGACATGTAAGGCACATGGGAGAAATCAGCAAATGCAAGCTTAATTTTCACAGCTTCTCATTTTAAAAAAATCCAACCTGTACAAAATTAATATTCCCCAAAAGTCAGTCTGAAAGGGAAGACAATTGCATTGAATATTATTAAGGACATGGTGTCATTGTTTTGGAGCATGCACATTATCTGATTCAGAGTTGGTCTATTCAGAACCTCTACACTTCAGGGAATTGCCCATAACTTGAAATCTAAGTGCAGCTGAGAGCAGAAAGTCCTTTTCTTAACATATTCAGCATTTTAACCTTAATTCCAGCAAGATGGATTCCAGCTTTTGGCTTTTAAACATCTTAAAAGATGAGTGGAGTTTTAAATGGATGGTAAAAACTGGCAGCACATTTAAAAATTAGTTCAACAGTCTAGCATGCAAAAAGATTAACGACAAGAAGAAAACTCTGCTGACAGATGTTTAGTGTCACTTAAATGTGTTTAATATCATGAGAACATGCAAGTTCAACCAAAGTGTAAAGGTAAAGTTTATGCACATGTTGAAGTTGTGCTGGCAACATATCTCTCTGCCAAGTTTTTCTTATCAACCCATGATTTGGTATAAATGCCTTTGCACACATTTTCCAAACAAAAATTAGAAGAGAGAAATATGTGAATTCAAGTCAAAAAGCAGCTAAAATAATGAGTTTTCAAACAAAATGTTTGTTTCTTTCTTAAATGTTAGACTACTTAGAATGACAGGTTCTAAAAGTATTAATTGTCTACCTTATCAATTTGTACTTTATTGACCCCTGAGCAATTGAATGCTAAACACATGTTGAAACAAACTACTTGCATTGACAGGTCGAAATCTGAGGCCTGAGCAACTCAACTACTCTTAATGCCAAATGCATTACTGGTGAAGCAGTACATTAGCAATCAGTTTCCATCTTTTGTCAGGTATATGACCAGAAGAGTTTTTCCTACCTTAAGAATAGCTGCAACACCTCCACCACAGACTGTTTTCAGTAAAATGCTTTTTTGCACCTAAAATTATTTTAAGACCATTGATAAGACTGATGGGCGGAGTGGGAACTGAAGAATACCATTACCCCATGTCTTGTCTTATTCACTCTGTACAGTTACAACACTGATGACCAAACTTTGATATGGCTGGTGAAGCTGCAATAGCAATAAAGACTCACAAAAAAGGAGTGTAAAGGAAAAGTAAGCTCTACACAGCTCATCCAAATCCTTTTTTGTGCCATCATGTTTTCCTTCTGTGTCTTTATCATTATAATGCTTCCTGCTTGTATTAATCTCCATCAGCATAATTTCTTTTAGCATGTGTAAACAGTTATAAACCTCCTATCAATAGCAAAAAAATGTATGGACATTAATTCAGACAGAACCTATGTCAAGCTCTGGGAGATGGAGGAGTGAACTCACTCTACTATGTCTTAAAAAAAAAGAAATTTAATTAAAAAGTGATGTGGCTTCCTTTGAAATAAAACACAAACTGAGCATAAACCAAGCATGTATTTATCAGCTTAGAGAAGTCAAAAGAGATGAAGAATTTCTGCTTGATCTGACACAGCTACATTACCAGGGGATCTCCCTACTCATTATTAAGTAAACAAGGTAATCGTAATGCAAAAAAGGGAAAATTTCAGAATAAAAGTAAGTAAACACAAAATACAGGAAGTGTTTAGGAGATCTCAGGTAAACTCTTCTGTCCAGTTTTAGGAACCAAGCTTTAATAGTCTGGGAAAATAAGAGTGAGTCTGAAGGTCAACAACAATAAAACATAGCTTAAGTACAGATAAATATAAAGTAAGTCAGCATAAAGAAAGGATACAATAATTGAATTTACTAGTCTATAAAATAAAATAGTTCAGTTAGATACAATGCTTTTTAAATATATATATATATATATATATAGGATGCCAATTATAAAAAAAAAAATAAATCAGAGATTGTCAAGATACAGTTAGGGTAGCAGAAGAAGTTTAATTAGTAACAAAGTTTAGCCTAGCAATTAAGAAGCATTCTCTGACTACATTAGTTAAACGCTACAGCTGGATACCCAGGGTGATAATGGAATCTCTTTCACTGAAGTTTAAGAACAGGACAGACAAAAATATCTGTCAGAAATACAGAAGTCCCTTGCATCTTAATATTGATTTTGAAAATAGGTGCTTTAAATTAGCTTGGATTGATATATTCAAATATATCCCATTAAAACCAAGATAGCAGTGGGTCCCACAGAGAAGCAATGGGGTAGCACATTATAAGCACAAGATCACTCAACTACTAGCAGGAGAATTCTCATGACTGGTAAAATTTAATTTTCATTTCCACTAATAAAGTACAGTCACTTTCTTGTAAAGAGAGAAAGTGTTCGTAAAAATATCCATGCTATCGATCCAACATTCTAGAAACACTTCATCAACAAACAGCAGTTTGTACGTAACTCAAAATGAAAATACTACTGACTCTCCAGAAAGTATCTTTGGGAAGCAGCAAGCATATGTGCATATCCTATGATCTAAAAAGTATGGTTTCATCCAGTCAGGTGCCCTGCTGAACACAGATTAGCACACTAGTTTGACTAATTTCACATCACTTTCAAGAGCAATGGTATCTTTGAAATGTATCTTTACAAAACATTATTTCTTTTTATTTTACAGAGTAATAGATGATAGTAAGAAAGAACCAACCTTGTTTAACTATTCCTTTCAATAAAAACTTGCCCCTCATTTCCAACTGTTTTAGCTCCAACTTCCAATAATAGGATCTTTTTCCCTTTTCATTCCTTGCCTTATAAACCCTCCTCTCTGCAGTATATTGCTGCCTCTTGCCCATGCCTATGCATCACATTCCAATTACCACGTAATCTTGTTGATAGACTAAAAATACTTGAGTTCTTAAATCTCCAACAAAAAGGTACATTTGTCACTGTTTCACAAGATCAAAACAATTTTCAGTGCTCATTAAAATAACTTCATTGTAAAATCAGCCTGAGTGTCCCAGCTGAGCTCTCAAACAGTTCTATTTTCTGTGCCGCCACTGCTGTTTGCTGCAAAGTAACTTAATTTGTCAACAGAAAGATTAAGTTAATGCAATTTTTTTTTTAATATCTAGTGGTTCATAAAAATAGCATATGTTTGATAGCTTCCAACATTGATGGGTTCATCCATCAGATTATTTATATGACTTTTAATGAAAGATGAGTAAAACATAGACAATAAGCCCTTTCTTATTGCAGGCTACAAAATGGCCTGGGTGAATGTGTAAGGAAAAAAAGTAGTAAAACAAGATAAAGGACTAGTAATTGATTGTCAGTTCAGAAGTATTTTGAGCATCTTTACACTGTTAATCACTCTTCAGGATATCATTTGATGCCTAAATGATGACCATTAGAACAGATATCCCATCTGCTATTGATATTCTATTGTTCTATTCCTTTCTATCAGATATTGTTGCAGAAAAGAAAAAGCTAGAAATGGAATTAAAACCTGACATTTTGTTTTTCCTCTGATAAAATAATGACAGCATATCCTCTGAAAATTCCCAAAATGCTAAGTTAGGGGAATATTTCAAGGCAAAGACATAATTACCAATATAGACAGAAAAAGAGCTACAGCATTCCTACTCTAATGTAAGATTTACTTTTATCAAATATCACATGGTAATGTGGCTTTTTTGTTGGTTTTTTGATGTGTTGTTTTAAAGATGACTGTCCTTTAGGATATAAAAAAATATTTACTATATTGTGATGGAACACAATAAGGAAAATAAATATATAAAGGAAACACAAAGAAAGAAAGAAACAATGACATTTAGTAAGTCATATTTTAACAACATCAACATTCATCGTAGGTTCCAATAGACATGAAAATTTTTTGCAGTTTGCATGTAACATTTTTAGTCTGGCATAAGATGTTAAATAATAAAAGTTTTTATCTCAGGCTACAGAATGTTTCACTAAATGCAGCCCATTTGAGGATTAACAGGATTTCCTCATTACTACATACGTTCCCCAAAAATTTGAAGGAAATATGCCATTTGAAAAACAAACAAACTAACCAATCCCAAAAAACAACTATAAAAGCGGTTAAGTAATTTATAACATTGAAATTATTTCAGTGAATTGAGTGATACTGGCTTGTATTTATGCATGCAAAAAGCAGTTCATTTACCTTTCATATAGAGCAAAACTTTGGTGAGCCCATACTGATTTTAATGAATCTGTAAAGTAAGGTGTTCTGCTTTAGGATTTTGCTTGAGAAAGGGGTAATATAACTTGGACAGTTCCACTGTTTCCATAAGGCCTGTCACTGAGGTCTTCTGGCCTAGAGAACTTTTCTTTGTGAGGCTGTTGTGTTTATCATAATTGACACAAAAACTGCAAAAGAGAGGCCACACAATGACACAGTCCTTTGCATTGGGTTGTCCTTTACAAATGGGTCTTAGGGTCATAAATCCCTTCAAGTTGCTGCACTATGAAGGATTTGGCCTTTGTGTCACAGAGAGGGAATTTTACACAACAGGAAATAACTCCTGTAATCCTATTTTTAAGTAAAGGTATTAAATTTTGACAGATAAAACAGAAAGAATGTGCTCCAGTCATTAATCGTAAACTTTTAATATCAGCACCATTTCAGCTGTAACTCAAATTCTTGCAAACATTTACACTAAACAGTTATAGCCCAAGTTTAAACTGAAGCACCTGCCAGAACATTACTGAGATCACTAAAATGCTGGATATAGCTGGAATAATATCTTTCCTTTTATTCACTAAAATAGTCCAGTTTCTGGAATATGAGGGATACAAAAACCTTTCATTTGATTATTGCACACCAATACCCTGTCTGCAAAACCAGCCAAAATTACATATCTAGAGAGCAAATATGAAATTAAGTAAGCATAAAATGAGCCTTTCTCCAGCATCTTTCCGAACTAAGGACTTTTTGAGCCAGAGATTACATTTCATAGCATGTCCCATGGCCCCTGCTGGATTTACTCCACATGAATTTGCCTAAAGCTTTCTTGAAACTCCGTACGCAACACCCTGGGGCAATTCATTCCACACTTCAATAACCCATTATGGAAAAACTGTTGTCATTTGTACATTTTAAGTGGAATACATACTTAATTGTATATGATCTCCCTAAATTCCTGCATGAAAGGAACATTAGATAGTTATTACTTGTTCCCATTCTCCATACCATTCATAGTTTCATACTATTCATATGTAAATGACATAGATTTACAGACTAGTATAGTATTTAATGTTCTATTCTCACTTCTCCTCCTAAGAATTACAAAATTTTCATGTGTCTTTTCATTGTTGCTGAGCCCTGAGCTGGAATTTTGAGATAAGTATCAAAATGATATAAAAATCATTTCCCTGAGTAATAAAAATATTACAGAGGCTATTACTGTATATGTATAGTTCAGGACTGGTTTTCTTCCCTCTCTGTGGTAATGAATTTATTTTTATAAAACAACAAACCTTTACAGAACACGAATTACATATTGTATCTGGTCCTCAAATCAGGAAAACCTCTATCGGTCCCTGTAACTTATCTTAAACTGATACCCACTTATTACCACATTGTGCTAATTCAGCCATCATCATTTTATGCTGCCATCAGTTGCCTGATCACACAGGCCAATGCCAAACTCAGCAACATCCCCTCAGAAGTCTTCTTTCAGACAGTCCTGCCATAGGTTCCTGTGGGCCCAGCTCCTCCACAGCCCACTGTGGCGCCAGCATCACCTGCTGGACACAACAGACAGAGATGGCTCCCTCAGTGGCCCTCCACATGGAAGGACATCACCCAGAGAGCAAGATACAACCAGCCTCAACAGAAACTCCTCCGACTGATCAGCTCCTGATTAATATAGTCCTGGCCTTGCCCACCACCCCAACCACAACTACTTGGGTGGGGATGGAGCCACAAAAACACAGATGGGACAGGTTCTGCCTCTGGAATATGAAGCCAGTAAGGAAACAAAACAGTCTGCCAGGTTGTGATTTTTCCATATGTCAACTCCAACTCAGGGCTCGCAACTCAGGCCCCAGCCCTTCACCACATTATTAGAATTTAGCTCTATTCCTGAATTCTGATCAGTTATCATAGACTTTATAAATCAGTTATTTATAGAGCTTAAACCCTCTCTGAATCATAGATGCATTATTCATAGAGGTTTAGAAATTGTGCTTTTCTACAGTTGTACAACTAAGTTTTTAATGAAAGACTGTACTTCATAGAGAAACAAATTTACTTTAATGTTTGAATTGTGTTCTCTGAAAATAGAAGTATAATCATAGAATCACAGAATGGTTTCAGTTGGAAGGGACTTTTAAAGATCTAGTTCCAACCCTCCAGCCATTGGCAGGGACACCTCCCATTAGGTCAGGTTGCTCAAAGCCCCATCAAGCCTGACCTTGAATAATCCCAGGGAGAGGGCATCCACAACTTCTCTGGGCAACCTGTTCCAGCATCTCATCACCCCCACCTTAAATAATTTCTTTTAATATCTAATCTAAATCTACCCTCTTTCATTTTGAAACCATTACATCTTGTCCTATCACTACAAGCCCTTGCAGAAAGTCCCTCCCCAGCTTTCATGTAGGCCCATTTAAGTACTGGAAGGCGGCTAGAAGGTGTACCCAGAGCCTTTTTTTCTCCAGGCTGAACAACCCCAACACTCTCAGCCTGTCTTCACAGTGGAGATGTTCCAATCCCCTGATCATCTTTGTGGCCCTCCTCTGGATCCACTCGAGCAGGTTGATGTCTTTCTTATGCTGGGGGCCCCAGAGTTCAACATAGTACTTCAGGTGGGGTCTCATGAGAGCAGAGTAAATGGGATCATCTCCCTCAACCTGCTGGCCACACTGGTTTTGATGCAGGCCAGGATATTATTAGCTTTCTGGACTGCAAATGCACATTGCTGGCTGATATTCAGTTTTCCATCCACCAACATTCCCAAGTCCTCCTCTGCCAGGTTTCTCTCAATGCAGTCATTGCCCAGCCTATATCTGTGCTTGGGATTGTCCCAACCCAGGTGCAGGGCCTTGCACTTGTCCTTGTTGAACTTCATGAGGTTTGCACAGGCCCACCTCTAAAGCCTGCCAGGATCCCTCTGAATGGCATCCCTTCCCTCCAGTGTGTCAACAGCACCACACAGCTTGGTGTCATTGGCAAACTTGTTGAGGGTGCACCCAATCCCATTGTCCACACTGCCAAAAAAGACATTAAACAGAACCAGTCCTAATACCAGCCCTTCAGGAATGCCAGTCATCACTGGTCTCCACTTGGATATTGACCCATTGACCACAACTCTTTGAGTGCAACCATTCGGCCATTTACTTAATCCGCTGAATTGTCTATCTGTCAAATTCATGTCTCTCCAATTTAGAGACAATGATGTTGTGTGGGACAGTGTCAAATGCTTTGCACAAGTCCAGGTAGATGACGTCAGTTGCTCTTCCCTTATCCACCAATGTTGTAACCTCATCATAGAAGGCCACGAAATTGGTCAGACACAATTTGCCCTTAGGGAAGGCACACTGGCTGTCACCAATCACCTCCTTATTTTTCATGTGCCCTAGCATAGTTTCCAGGAAGATCAGCTCTATGATCTTTCTGGGCACAGAGGTGAGACTGTACACAATAGTGAATGTAACTGAAGCTAAGCAATGCAGTTCTGTGAAATAATGCTGACTTGGGAGATTTTTACAGGAGGAAGCCTAAATCTCTCAAATTACAAACCTTACCTTTTCTGTCAATGGTATTGGTATTTTAAAATTACACTGATCAGGAGGGAGACTGTCACAGGGACAACTGCAAGCAGCTTACCAGTCCTCATGGTGTTTTGAAAGATAGGTATTTGAGGTGGTTGTCTGATGACACAGTAGACTTATCAACATCCCAGTAGTCCAGCACATCCTAGCTGGGTAAAGTATTATTTCTTCTCCCACTCAACAGACAATAAAAGTAGTTCTCCACAAATGCTGCTTCCCACTTACTATAGAAGCAGAGCTTAGAGCAGGGTA
This sequence comes from Coracias cyanogaster, assembly GCA_033124195.1. Classification (NCBI taxonomy): domain Eukaryota; kingdom Metazoa; phylum Chordata; class Aves; order Coraciiformes; family Coraciidae; genus Coracias; species Coracias cyanogaster. Next base: position 59,978 of record JAVSBS010023736.1, on the reverse strand, counting down.
AGAAGCTCACTGCCACCTCACTCTCAGGAAAAATGGACCACATCTGGAGTCCGAATCTAAACTGCAGCAGAGAATAAAATAGAACAGGAAAAGAAGCTTTCCCTGTGCAGATGTCCAACAGCAGAGAATTCCCATTTCAGGTAACTAAGCAGTGCTAAAATCTTGCTCAAGTGTTGTGCAAATGGTGTCATAAGAGTAAAATTTCCTCCCTACAAACTTAACAGTGCTACGGCATCTTTGCAAATCAGTTAAAACTTGACTGAATTATGTGACTAATGAATTCTGAAGAGGAAAGAGCTTTTGAAGCTAGAGAGGCTGACTGTTCAAGAGTGTTGCTAAAATTAGCAAAGATTTACACAAATCTTATGTATCATGTGAACATTGTTTTTCATAAAACTTCCCTTGTCTTTTGAAAGACTTAATAAGGAAGACTATTGAAATTAAGGGGTAGTGGATAACACAGTTTCTCATACAATTTTAAGATATACACACCTTGTATAAAAAAAGTATCAATGTTGTACAAAAAAGCAGATAAAAGTTTGTACCTGGCTTCCTGAATTTCATAAATAACTTGTGTCAGTGTGAGAAATTATATCAAACTATGAGGAAAACAGAAGGAAAGCAGACAAACAAGCAGAAATATAATTTACCCAAGTGCTATTACAAGTATACAAGACAAAAAGTAGGAGCACAAGTATAACAACAGAACAGGATAGAAAGATTTCACCTTACACTTTTTTAAGAAGTCAGACCAACATTGTTTCTGCTGTTCTAAGAGAGTGAAACAGTATTCACATGCCACTATGGAGATCAAAGAGAAACCTAACAAACATTTTCATCAAATAATAGAAAAGACCTCTAGGATCATCAAGTCCAACCTTCATCCCAACATCTCACTGACCACTAGACCATGTCCCGAACTACCACATCTACTCACTTTTTGAACACCTCCAGGGATGGTGACTCCACCACTTCCCTGGGCAGCCTGTTGCAATGACTAACCACTCTTTCACTAAAGAATTTCTTCCTAATATCGAGAACTAGCAATGTACTGCTTGATATTTTTTCCACCAGAAAGTAACATTACATCTAACTTCAAAAAAAAAAAAAAAAAAAGTCAGGTCACATAAAGACCTTTGTATAAGCCGCAGTCCAGAAAGAGAAGAATACACAGTATGATAAAGGTTACCTTAACACCTCCTTATTTCAGCATTATGCATCAGTGAATCCTCACTTTTTAATCCAAATAATAGACACTAAAGCTACATAGGTGCAACCTGGTCAAACTTTTTTTCTGCAGGAATGGTAATCCTATTTCCCTTGCCTTCTCAATTGCTCTCAGCCAAGAAATTCTCATGGTATTGAGATAGTTACTAGCATTGGTGAAAGAGAGATGCAAATATAGGTGAAGATATGATCTGGAGAAGGAGAAAAGAAGAGATGGCAAAGAAGATTCCCAAGTATCTTCTTCAGAAGGCATTATAAAAGAATAGAAAAAAGGCATTTTATTTTTCCCTGGAAAGCCTTGTTCTGAGGCTTCCCAAGTCCCTAAGCCTCCTAGTAGACACTGTGGGAGTGAAACAGTACTCACTGTAGAGGGAGAAAGGAAAGGGATCACTAACCAACCGGGATATAAGCAAATCCATGAGACCAGATAGGTGGCATCCAAAGATGCTGAAGGAGCTAGACAAGGTCCATGTGAGGCTGCTCTCTATCATCTATGAAAGATCAAGGGAATTTCAGAGGCCATAGAAGAGAAGGCTCAGGGGAGATCTTATTGCTCGTTACATCTACCTGGTCAAAGGATAAAGAGAAGATGGAGCTAGACTCTTCTCAGAGGTGCATGTTTATAGGACAAGAGGCAACAGAAAAACAAAACCAGGAGAAATTCCGGTATTTCAGGGGAAAATTAGCATGAGAAATTCCAATATTTTAAGAAGAATTTTCACCATGAGGGTGGTTAAGTACTGGAAGAGGTGGCCCAGAGGAGCTATGGAATTGCCATCTTAAGGAATGTTCAAGGCTCAGCCGAACAAGACCCAAAATACCTAGATCATGTTTGACTGTATGACCTCCAGAGGTCCCTTTCAGTTAAAACTGTGGCTCTGTGATTCTAACATAGAGCAAAGTACTGCCATCATGGATAAACCTGTATTAGCAAAGCTGTGCTTTGCACTGCAGTAAGTTGGGACTTCTTATTTCCAATTACTTCCAAATTATTTTCAATAATTACTTGAAATCTGAACACTGTACATCGTCTCCAGTAGCAGGATACAGATGATATAATTCACCTGCAGAATTCATTGCTGTAGGATGCAATTTATTTAATTATATTACTAAGATTTTTAGTAGATTAAGTATAAATAATAACAACAACGGCTACTGATGTAACATAGAATATAAATTAAAAGGATAGCAATTTTCAGGCTTTATGCAGACCATAAACATATCACCAGATGGAACAAAAACAAGTTTATCTTGTTAAAATAATACAAAATCCTGGCCAGCTACATCTAAAACACAGTACCATCAGAGACAGAAAATTGAATTATTTAACTATTTTCCTACATGGTATATACTTTCTCACTAAGTCTTTGAAGAACTGTTTCGTGTATTTGAGTTTTGAGGATAAGTAACAGACAATACTGCACATCCGTAATCATTTCTCTGCCTTTCACTTTACTCATTCCTCAAAAACATAAAAGAACAATTATGACACTGTGCAAAAGACAGATAAAATTTTGAATTTTTTACTACTTACATATGTTTCAACAATAATTTCTAAGTGGTAAATCCATATTTTTGTATGCAAAGGTACTACGAAATAGATTTAAAATTCAATATTCAATAACCCAAAGTGTAATGGTACATTCAGACCAGACAAAGGCTAAAAACATTAAAAGGCCAAAACTTGGAAGAATTATCTGCTTTGTTTTAAAAACACATTTTAAATGGAGGCCTTAGCAAATTTAATCTGCTATAGCTGACATCATTCCTGGGCATTGATTCAATTCCAAATTTGATTTCAGTGAAGCTTTAGTAAAAGTAATGCCTACTGCAGATTCAAACCCATCTTACTGGCATTATCTACTGATGACAATAAAAAGTAACATAACCAAATATGATTTCCACAAACAGTTCTTAAGGATAGATGAAATATGTGTTAAACTGGCTTGGGAAAACATTCCATCAGATGTTCCTTATTATTAGCATGGTTTATGCCCTTTCAAGCAAGTATCAGCACAGACTTCAGAGTTCTTTAGAATACATTTTTTTATTTCAAATAGACACATGCTTTGTGTCACAATTTGATGACTTTTGCCATATTCATATGGTGAAAATGTGCTTACTACTGACAAGAGATAATACGACATGGTAAGCAAAGCACAGAATAGAGAAAAGGAAAATCCAAGTTGGGGAAAACCTCTGCCATGGGCCTCCATGATATTTAGCAAGATTCTAAATTTGTGACAATGATAAAAGGAAGATTAAAAGTAATTTTATTTATTTTACTTTTTATGGTAGATATCAAAGTGTACTTCGCTCATCCCTGTTATTGACTTTGTAAAATGGGCACGAAATAGTGTGAGTTGAAGCTTTCTTGGGAAATTTTTACATTCTAACTCTGCCTTCTATAATCTCACAAAAGGACACATTGGAATGTGCTGGGGATTGACAGAGCTCCAAGCACTTATATTTGCATATGCAAAAAACATTACTTGCATTATAAAAAATTGCATTTTTTTAAATACATATTGATATTTACCCAAATCAATTAAATACTAACTTACATAACAGTTGATTAATCCTCATTAGTGTGCATTTGTATAGTCCCTAGGATTTCTATTTGTAAACATCTGAGACAGTAAATGCTTTCAGTTGCAATGAAACATACTCATACTCTATTCACTTATATTTTTTAAACTACAACATTTAAAACCAAGCCCACAAAAGTGCCAAGCACATAACGTTAAAACCCTTCTGCATTCCCTTCTCAGCTCCTCAACTCTTTCCCTCGCGAAAGCAAGTGTCAAAGAAGTATACCCCAAATAAAGATAAGATCTTTCATCTTAGATAAAATTCATATCCAGGAGCTTTTTCAGAAATGCTTTCCTACCTGTTAGACTAGAGAACATGCCAAAACAAAACCCCAAATCTTTGCTAACTCACTCAGAACATCAGGTTAGTCAACATGTCCATGGCCTTCAGACTGATCACCGAAAAAAGAAAGTGCTTATCAGTGAAAAATCGACTTAGGTACATTTACTTATTTTTACATCCTTAATCAATAAATATCTTCAAATTAAATTCTGTTTGTAAGAATATCACAGTTGAATATAAACTACAACATATTAATTTAGAAAAAATTCTGAAAGATATAGTAATAGATATATTCCCTTTGTGGACTATGAATATGCCCAAAAACTTGTGTGTTAACAAAGTTGTTGAACTTAGTTAAAATGAGTACTTTAAATGCAAATGTGATTCTTACTTGTTTTGACAGAATAAATGTCACCTCCTAATGCTGCCCCACACAATTACTAGCAGAGAAAAACAATTCTTCCCACATTGCAACCACTTCCTAAACAAGCAGGAGCTTCTGTTTTGATAAATTTTGTATTCCCCACTACCTTTCTTCAGCCTCCATCTGTCATTTCCTAACAAAGAAAAAGGGAGAAATTTTCTTCAGCTGTGACCTCTGCAAACAGCCGTAATAATTTGGGTGGGGTTTTTTGTTTGCCTGGCCTTCTGTGGATTTGGGTTTTTTTGGAAGGGGAGAGAGGGAGAGTGGTGTTGGGGGGTTTTTTTGAGAAGCTTTTAGAACTCCTCAGGAAATCGTGAAAGTTAGGGAGTTCCTGATGATAGTTAAGACTGAACTTCAAAAGCAAGTCTGATTTGCTTGGTCAGAACTATTTAAATTGGGTTATAGTCTTTGCTGAAGGCAAATAAACCCCAGAAAAACTTATTCCAAATTATTTTTTCAGACAACAAAGCCCAACTATGTCAGACACGAAGCAACTGATTTCCTTTAAAAGTTGTCAATTTAGAGTTGTAAGGATTTTAAAAGACAGTAGCACCCACCTTTTAAATGTTTGCCAAATATGGATTTCTTGGCAGCTGGAGGCATGCAGAGCAGTCTTTTCTTACATAAGGAAAGGCAGGGGCAGAGCCAAGGGGACACAATGGTAGGCCATAAATGGAGAAGTTAACCAAGGCCATTATGGATAGCTTCACCCCATCTGTAATTTACTGCTTGTTTGTGCATCTGTAAGACACAGATCAGGACATGGGCTTAGTATAAATACATCCTTTTAAATCCTTTTCTCACACATTTTCATATCATTCATCGTAGGTGAAAATTTATTATTCTAATCTGAATCTTTATGAATGTGAAATACTTGGTATCCCATAGTTTATAAATATAAGAGATCAGAGAATGTGATAAAAGGGCTGTATCTCTAGCACAAAATAATGCAGAAGAGAAGAAACGATGGCCAGTTTTCACTGTATAGCCCTATACAGTAAACTAACGCCAGGCTAAGGCACCAAGAGCCGCACAAACAAAATTACACTTGGCACTGGTGCAAGTTTCAAACAAATGTGGCCTTTTATAACCAACAAATATTTTGTTCATTGGGTTCATTTTAGTCTAGAATTTCTGATTCTTCCTGGTCTCCACATACTTTTAATAGCAACTATCTGGTGAATTAAACTGAATATTTTTGCTACAAATTATACAGTATCTCAAGGTTTTCATAATCTCTCCATATTTTCTAAAGCAGCTCTTTGTTTCATTTTATATACAAGGTTTCAGGCATTTGGATGAAGATAGCAGCTTAGAAAGATCTGTTTTAATGCACCAAAAACAACAGGCAAAAAACTCTGTAAGGTTTATGATCAACATTCTTGCTGCAAATTCAGTGTAAGTAAAAACAGACGTCATCCAAAATCAGTGAGAATTCATGGCATCCTAAAGGATGCTGCAAAATATTTACAGACATGCTGGAAAGCTCAAATTGGAAAGAAACAAAGGAAAAATAAACTGACAATGGCAAAGAAAACAAACAGCAGGAAACAAAACCAAAGCACTCATCATTCTGATCACACTAACACAGAGATAATTTTTTACCCATAATCGGTTCACTGTTGGGCAGTTCATAAGTATCTTCAAAACCCCAGAAATAACATGGGCTTTAAGCCTAAAAATAATTCCCTGGTAAAGAATTTATGGTTTCTAAATAAAGAGCATTCTAATCAGACTTGGCATTTTTTTAAATGCACGAACATAATCAAGAATAATAATGAACTCATAAGACTGCCACTTTAAATAAATTGAATTTTTGTATTTTATCCTCCTATTCTTTTCATTTTTTGTCCTTCTCATATATGTACATTAGGACTTAATTATACAGAAAACACAGTTATTTGGTCCCAAGCCAAGTATCCACTTGCTGAATAAAAAGTGTAAACAGGAGAATAAATTTGAAAAACAATATTTTGGATTTTTAATTAACTGATAAACAAAACATCTTGGAAATTTGCATAAACTACACACTGAATTTTAGAAAAGCAAATAAAAGCCTTTAACTGTGGTCCTACTTCAAAGTATTTAAGACAGTGCATAATGTGAAATACATTAATATCCACTTGAAGATGCTTATGCAGACATGTGTCTGCTTACAGTTTGAATTGCAGACCTGCTAAGCCAGTGCGGCAGCTTTGCCTGGTGCAGACGTTTCAGGGTGCTATGAGCAGGCTGCTGCAGGTACCAAGAGCTCTTAGCTACTACTGCGGGGATGGTGCACAGGGCCAGGCAAGTGGGCTTGCACACATCAGCCTGACACGATGGGCTGAAGGCAACTAGTACATCTCCTAGTTTTTCTGAAGCTGTGAAGTATCATTACACTCTGCCTCAACTTACAATGCAACCAGAGCCACTGAAGTAACTACATTTTCAATGGGACAAGTCTGCCCCTTCATGTGCCACTTGACAAACCTTGATCATTAAGCATTCAAGGACAGCTGCAAGGATTTCACAGAAATCTAGCAGGGGTGCATAATTATATCATGCACTTGCTTGAGCCTGGGTTCTCTGTGACAGATGTTGTACACGGCAGCGAACCTGAAGCTAACTTAGGAGTCTCTTCAGTTAGTGTTGGGAAAAAAAAAAAAAAAGTTTTGTTATATGGAATATGTAGCAGCTACATTCTTCTTGTTTAATTTCCTAAAAAAAAAATAATTTATATTAATTCAAAAGTCATAGAAATTTGGGTCCATAGCTAAATCTTTAATCATGGGAATTACTGATTAAATACCACTGAATTCAGTATCACTGAATATGCATTATACTTCCCAAGAGAATTAAAATTTGACCTTATACTTCTATTTGGTTTTTTTTCTCTATAAAAAAAACTTAGATCATCCTATTGTTGTTACATAGAGTTTAAAACTGGGAAGGAACAGAGTAATGAGAAGAATCCTCAAAACTAAATTACAGTAAAGCATGGAATATATTCAAGAACTTCATGATTCAAAGACATTAAGTTAAACACGACATTGATGTCCAAGTCTATTTTAACTGTGGAGCTGTCAGTCTTTCCGTCTTCCTTATCTGCAGTCTCATTTACACAAAGGAATACAGTCTCCGTGTTTTTCAAGTACTAATACTGCAATACAAAAGTTCCATATACTTGGCCTTTTCAACAGCAAATGCATCACGTTCAAAATGTTCTTAAATGTAAGTTCTCCCTTATTTAGTCTTCAGTGAAGACCACAGATGGAGATAACATTTGCTCACACACTCTTTATTACAGAGCAGACTATTTAATAATCACTGTGTTGGAGCACTGTTCACTTTGCCTTAAAATAAGTAGCTTTAAAAAAAAAAAGTGCCAGTGGTTAAAACTAAAGGGGGTTTCTTTTTCCTTTAAATGCAGCATGGTAGTTGAATGGTTGTGCAGACCAAAATCTTAAAAGGTTTTGCAGTAGTTGTAACCAAATTTATATGTGTAATCATCTACATGAGCCCCCTAAAATTATAATGTAATTCTGAAGAGGTAACACAAGTACACTGTCGAGGTTTAACAAGAGTAGAAATTTAATACTCAGTTAAAAATTGAAAAGTGAACAAACTGATGCATGTACTAAGTGGTGAATTAATTCTGTAAGAAATGACAGATAGGGAAGGGAAATCAACCATGTGCTATTTTCTTTGTACACAGTACACAGAAGTGTGACTTGAACTGGGACTTACTCTGTCCCTGTCCTAACAATAAAACTGCAAGGCAAAGCTAAAATGATGCTCTCTTCCAAACAAACCATTAGATTTTTTTTTTCTACTAGCAAGGTTAACTTGGCAACATTTTATTACTATGCAAGAAAAGCAATCTAACGCAGGAAAAAAATTTCTAAAATCATAAACAGCTGCACACAGGAAAATTTTACTTAAGGTAGCATAAATAATAAAATATGTCCTAGATTAAAGTAATTTGTATATTTCACATTTTCTCTCAGATACCTACAGAAAAGTCCCTATATTAAAAATAAAGACCAAAATGGTTAATGTTGCATTTTAAAGGACATTCATGTAACAGGGAACTAGAGTTTTGAGATTTGATGAAACATTTTTTTCTGTATGATCATGATGTATTTATCTGAATTGATGCAAGATGTGGCCTTCTGTAAATACAGAGCCAAAGCCACTGTCACAAATTGCTTGCGCTTAACCAGATCATCCCAACAAAGCCTACTTGTAATCAGCAAAATTTCATTTCCATGTTTTCACTATATTGTATGTAAAGGCAAGTCCTGCTTTTTAAGTACGTTTTTTATTGCAATGCGTAGTATAGAATGATAATATTTACTAATTTCAGTTGGTTTATTCTATCATGTGCCCATTCAAGCCACTCGTACTTCATGAAGAATTCATTCTGGTACACAGAAATGTGGGCATGAGCGTATTCAGTCTGTGAGGAAAATTAAACGAAATATATGGGGTACTTTCTATATCCACTCATAACTGAGACAATGTGAAAGAGTATTCCTCTTTATTTTTAATAATGCTTTGTAATATTAAAGTCAAATGACTTTGTAAGTAAACTCCGATTTTGTAACTGCACTGTTTGTGTCTCCACAGGCACTAACCATTCAAATAACATCCCAAGTTTAACCATTCTTTATTCTTTTTTTAATTATTCTGGTATATATTTTGATATTGTCTATTATAATTGATAAAAATATGTTTTTTAAGGAATTGCAGTGTTCTCCTTTCCAAATTACAGCTCAGATTTATTAACAGATTTATTAACAACATTTGAATAAAACAAGTCACATAACAGAGTTTATTCTGGATTATGTGAATATAAAAAGGAAACATACTCAATGTTCAAACAAAGGAGTCAAACAACACTACGAAAAAGAGCTAACAAGAGCAAACAGCTTTCCTCTTCAAAATTGTCCCTTTCTTGATGCATGGCTTTTGCAGATGAAGATTCAGTAACTTTTACTGGTATCACACTTAATGTACAATCATAAACTATTCTAATTTAGATATAGATATATACACATACTGAGGAGCTTCTCAAATAATTTGTTTAACACATGTGATACCCTAAGAATATGTTCTGATTATTTTTTTATAAAACTTCCTGTATACTCGCTGATAGAGTGACCTGAACTGGAAACACTGAATTGCTGTGAATCATTTTTTTAAATGAATAGGGTAATTTATTCAAATTGTACTGTGGTAAATTGTTCATATCTGCAAGATTTAAAATAAAGTACTATTTTATTTGCAGTTGTTTTCATTTATATATTAAGGACGTAATTTTTCCTAGAACCTAAGTAAGTAATATTCTGGTCTCTGGCCAAACTTCATTACAGAAACACCATTAATTTAGCAGAAGCCTTTTTAAGAGTCTCCTCAAATACTTTATCATTTTAATTTTCACGTTATCAGTGAGGCTGTCTTCTCAATGAAATTGGTTTAATAATGAGCACACTGGAAAAAAATGTTGCGGTGGATGCACCAGCCTGAGAATCTGGAGAGGGAGAGTATCTTTCTGTCACAGGTTGCCTGTACTGCCTTAGATATCTTGCTCGGTCTTCCCATGCCCCAGACCCTCCTTTAGTAAGCAAAAGCAAAGCATGTGTTCCTTGTCATAGGTTTGCTAGTATCATATTTATCATTTTCAACCACTCCTTGATATGTTTGCTAAAGAGGGAAAATTAGGATGCTAAAACAAACAAACAAACAAACAAAAGGCAGTTTTGCAGCTGTTTGGTACGTATTATATCTGGAGGGTGTTTTGTTGTCGCTTTTCTTGTTTTGGGGATTGGGGAGGTTTGTTTCTTGGTTGCTTTGGTGGGGGCAGGGGTTGTGCTGGTTTGGGGGTTTGGGGTTTTTTTTTTCAATTCTCAGTACTAGAAATCTAAAGACTCTATGTTAGGATTGTTTTCCCAGTTTCTGTCTCACTTGCTGGAATTCAATCTGTACCCATCCAAGAGAATCCCGGTTCAAAACCAGTTCAACTTTGCCTGGAACATCTGCAGACATTTCACTTTGCAAACTGTACACACAGTATCGCTCACAAGGAAAATCTGGAAACGCTCCTGTAAACTCTTATCGTATCTGAAAGTGTACCTGGAAACAAAACACATTTTTTCTCACAGAAAAACTCTGCTGTACCATCCACTAAGGAGCACTTTGCTGCCTGTGGCTAGATAAAAGACAGTGTAGTCCTTCACAAGCACTTTTTCAGATGTTGTTATATCACTTTGTACTGCTTCTACATGAATGTTTCCCAAACTCAGCTGCCCATAAATTCTAGAATAATACTTAACTTCTAAAATATTTTAATCCATATACACAATTCTTTTGACACGTAGTGAAAAGGTGCAAATTCAGCTAGAACTATTGTTGGATTCCTCACTGAGCTCAGTTTCTTTTCAAGCAAATAAAAATTCATAATCCATCAGTGCAATAATAGTGGTTTTAAAATATCTAAAGTTTTATGCCTTACATAAGGTTTTTAAAATATTAAAACATTCAAAGGATTAGGAATGTATATTTTGGCAATTAATGTTTCAATTATATCGCATCACATCTTAAATATATTATGCATCTTAAATATATCTTGAGACAGATCTTAAATATTTGTTGTTGTCTGCCTGTTCATTTACTTTAGTTTTCTGTGTTACATCACACTTTCTTTTTCTTCCTTCTTTCTATCCACTTTTTGTGGCCCACTAACTGATCCACTGCAGTTACAACCAGGTCTAGGCCAGGTCAAATTAAGGACCCCAAGCCTCTAAATAAACGTGCAGAATCTGGTTACAACATGGACCCAAGTAAAAGCTCCCAAAGTTGACTCTCACTAGTGGTATTTTACATCCAGAAGTCTCTTTTCCCCTAGAACACAGATTACAGGCAAGAAGTATGAGTTTAAATGAACCTTGCAAATGATCTAAATGGGATGCGGTCACCGAAGAGCTCCTGCAGCCACTCTCCTGCCATCAGCAAAGGCTGGTTTCCCAAGAGGCAAGAGGCACAGGGGGCTCTGCTGCCAAAGAGCTCTTGCACCTCATTTCAACTTACATCATACTCAAACGCCTTTTCTGGCTGCTGAGGAACAGCATTCCAATGAAAAAAAAACCTTGGAAAAAACCTCTATTCCCTTCTGCTCTTGCTACAAAGTATTATCCATTGTGCTTTGGGCTCCCTCCCACCACAGCCCAAATAAATTTTTCTTCTTTTAATATTTCACATTACCCAAAGCTGCCAGCTACAGCTGGGCCAGGCAGTGTACATTCTGTAAAGCTCCATTCTTTTGCCTTTACCCAAAGCCTCTGGGAAATTACTATTGACACAGGATTTCAGATCTGTGTACCGCTTAATCCTGACCAAGGTAAGATACACTAGATGAGCTTTTGTTTATTCTTCCAATGTAAGCCTTTCCTTTAAACAGGTTTCCTTTAACCAGGTAGTCCTTTGGCCTAACTCCACATTAGAAACAGCTTACAATAAAGGACCTGAATTATAACAGATGTTATGTTAATCACTAACAGAATTGAATATTCTCTTCTGATATTTTCCTAATTTATTAAAGAATATGCTTAATAAAACAGTGAAGGTAATGAAATATAAAATCTACTTGCTTCCTCAGCTCCTTCATTTTTACTAAGGAAAAATGTCCCATTCAGAGCTATCCTCCTGGGAGAGCTGGGTTCTTACTCCCATCTACTCACAGCTCAGTTAATCACCTTGATAATAGATTGCAATAGCAGTAAATCTATAGAGCTGAGGGCATGATGTCTCCTCTGCATGTGTGTCAGGGTGATTTGCTCCAGAGAAGTTCTGATCTAGTCCCTTGAATCAATCACCACTTAGTAGCCAGCAAGCACTGTGTGTGTTCCTGGATCAAATCTCACTTACCTTCACTCAAATGGAAGAGAGTTCATTTTATCCAAGACATTTGTAATATGAATGGAAGCATGATAGCTGAGGAAGGTTATGATCCTCCGTCTCCATAAACAGTATCACAGAAGGTGAGTAAACTCAGTCACCTATTTTTACGTCATAAAAGGAATGCAGAAGTTTCATGTGTTTCCTGTGACAAGGGAACATGACAACAGCCGCTTTGAGCACATCAAATAATAGCCTCTAGAAGCCAATAAGCTGAGGGAAAAACACAGCCTAGAAATGTTAATGCCAGGAGCCTTCCTAAAACTGCCCTTTGTTGGCCAATGCTTTTTAGCCAGAAAAATCACATATAAAAGAAAGAGAGAAAAATATATATGCACTTCCTTAACTCTACAGTATGAAGCCAGGCAAGACACTTCCACAGAGAGTCTCTTCTCAAGAAAGCAAAAGTAGTGTCAAATTTGGTGCAAATACTGTTTATTATCCTAATGTAGCAATTTTAATTTCTTTTAGAATTAATCTAGAGGCAATTCATTAATAATAAGTATGATTTAAATCTTCTATTGGGACATCTCATTAATTAGGATATGGCAATTCACAAACGCAATGGGAAAAAAAAGCCAGATGCAATGATTTGCATAAATATAATTTGCTTAAACAATTTTTGATTGGAATGCAGTTAAAATGTTAGGGTTCTACATGCCATACATTGCTTCATTCCTTTATACACCAGCAATGCCCTGAGTTGTGCTTTGAAGACAGCTGCTATGATTTTTAAGACCACCTAACCATTATCCCTGAACATTCCTCAGACGTAAAAGCTATTTTCCATACTTCGTTTCCATAGATACAGTGATTTTTTTTTTATTAATCAAAATGATAGCCTGCAAATTGCTAAGCAAACACATCATCTGCAAGCACTTAATATTCCACGCTGTGTCTGCTTAAATGGGGTCTCACTCTGATCACATTTAATTTTTAGTTAAGGCAGAGTGGGATGGGACAATGTGATACCTTCTAAACTGAGATTTTGACACTGTGGATTCAAGACAGAAACCTAGGTCAGTGATCACTTCATGCCATGGCTGCGGAGCATACTGAGAAAAGCAATCAGTTGCTGCTTAGTGGCGGGGGGGGAAATCTCTGTCAGGGAGACCAAATTAAAGCATCATTTCATTCAAGTATATGACTAAATTAAATTTTAATCCAGGAAACCTAAACAGACAGACCAAACAGCAGAGGGGAAAGGATTTTCTCAATCTATCAAGTTAAACAGAACAATTCTGGAAACACGCACCCAAACTAAAGGCTCCAGTGTCTTTTGCAGAATTTGGGGTTTTTTCTCTCTGTCTGAATAGGACAGTGAAACAAAACAGATGGGCTAGTAACAATTACTGGGCTAAAGTTGCTACAATAGCTTTCCAGGGCAGGAAAACCTCAACCTTACAATTTCAGCATATACATTAAAGTATCTGAAAGTGTCTGAAAGAAGTGAGAAGGCTCAAAAGTGTTCAGAACTCAGGTGTATTTTAAAATAAAAAGATATAATTTTAAACCATACCCACAAACATTCTCTCTCTCCTTTATGTTCTGCAAATAACTCAACTGCCTACAAAGAAGAATGAGACTATCTCAAAAATATTTGCAGCAAGATGAAGAAATAAAGTATGGTTCCATACCAAAAAGAAGGAAAAGGGAGTGTGTTGCAGAAACACAGTATTAAAACTGGTCCTCCCTGAGTAGTGTTCACATCATAAAAGTACTCAATACTTGTCTGCTAAGTGTCCAATACTGAAACATTCCACAGTATAAAGTACAAATTTAAGGTGCAAATCCAGTCGACACTAACCGAGCGGAGACAGTGGTGTCATGGATAAAAAGTGATTCTGTGGACTCATCTGTGCCCATCACTTATATTTTTATAGTTCTATTTACCAAAAACAACCATCAGAATGTTGGACCTCCCAAAGAAGACAAAAAACTAGCAAAAATAAGCTTCATACATGTTTGCGACAGAAATAATTTCCAGTTCCTTGGTGTTGCTGTAGCTAATGTATCTGTCATGATGTTAGTCTGACAGTTGTTTTTATTTCAATTTCTCAAGCCAGTCCACCACCAGTGGGCAGATATTACTATGGCAACTCAGTTCAACTGGAGAACATGTTCTGAAGTGGTTAGGCAACACAATGCCATCAGCTGCTGATGTTGCTTAAGCTCAGTGCGGTTCATGCTGTCTGGAGTCATCTAATTATGTACACCCAATTGGGAAAACGATGTGGAAACAAGCTGTCTTTGTGATAAAAAAAAATAAATAATTATAATACGGAGTGAAATAAGGAATAAAACAGAAAGGTGGATCATTTCCTTCTTTTACAAAACTCAATATAAAAGAGAAAATAGGTTTAGTAGGTTTCTAAAATGCAGGTATGTAATTCCTAATAAAATTATATATAATTAGGTGGAAATTCTTCCAAAATTTTTCAAAGATTATGTTCAGTTTAGAGAACACTTTCACCTCATACTGTTGCAATAGTTTTAATTTGGCCTGCATTGGTCTATATAAAACAAATCTTAGTAGCTTTCCTGAGAAAGGAAATTCTTAACATAGTTGGAGCAGTGCAAATCATCAGTAGAACTGCTCTTCACTTCGGCTATCTAAAATGTTAAGAATTGATGGCTACGGAGATAAGTGCTTTATCTCACACTGGGGATGGCTCCTGCAGAGGAATGAAGTACATTGCCAGAGCAATGTGGACAAGTTAATGCTGCTGCTGCTGCCATGTGCTTGCTACATGGAGAAAAAATACATCCTGTCTTTTTTGGCATGATGGAGTAATAAATTCAAGCACAACTTTTAAAGCAAGGACTCATCAGTGAACTAGGAATTATCTTACTGTTCCATCTGTCTTCTGTATAGTGAGCTGAGTATATGCGTATAGATTTGGAAGGAAGACATAGATGGCAATAATACCTTGGAGAAGCACTCCTCTGCCTGCAAAAGGAAATCCGTACTGACAATGTCCAGTTTATTGCCAATTGTCAAAGGAAATGGAGAACAGCTGACATCACAAAGATGACTGGAAAAAATTACTTGAAATGTGCAAGTGCAAAGAACTGAATGAAACTGAAGTAAGACGGATTGGGCTTTTTTAGCAGGACAGGGGAATAGTAATCATGAATCCAAAAGTATGTGTTAACTAAAGTAAAAATTATTTTAGGTTATAGATCCTGGATAGCACTCATCAAGAGAACTGTGGCCAGCAGATCAAGAGATGTGATTCTGCCCATCTACTCTGCCCTGGTGAGACCTGACTGGAGTATTGCATCTGGTTCTGGAGGCCCCAGCACAAGAAAGATGTGGACGTATTGGAGCGTGTCCAGAGGAGAGCCACCAAAATGATCAGGGGAATGGAGCATCTCTCATATGAAGACAGGCTGAGGGAGTTGGGGCTGTTCAGCCTGGAGAAGAGAAGGCTCCAGGGGGACCTTATCGTGACCTTCCAGTACCTGAAGGGGGCCCACATGAAGGCAGGGGAAGGTCTATTCAAAAGGGTTTGTAATGATAGGACAAGAAGTAATGGTTTTAAGCTAGGAAAGGATAGATTTAGGTTGGATATTAGAAAAAAGTTCTTTAACATGAGGGTTCTGTGATTTAGCTGAAAATATTACTTATGCTGGTCAGTCAACTCCAAAAACTGGAAAGAATCGATGTATTTCTGTACCCAAACAAAATATTGCTCAGGACACTTTGGAAATAGATTAGCTGAGCATGCAATGTTACAGAGTTGCTACCAGGGACTTACTTTTGTGGAAATGTGACCCTTCCCCACCCCCCCCCAATAACACTTCTTTGTAAATCTGTAACTTCATTGTAGCAATGTTCAGCTTCTCAACCATGAGAAAGCACATTCAAAAGATCTGGTCCTAAAGACTGTACAATAAGCCCTGGTAACAGCCAATGTCTTAACACACTTTACCAAAGGGTAGGAAGAAAAAGCTACATGCAAGTAAGTCATGGTCACTAACTGTCATTTAGGATTTGGAGTCAGACCAAGACTCTACAGCAGCCACTAAACTATATAGCATAAGACTACAGTGAGTCTGTCTAACAGTGATTAGTATTAAGCAGAATTCAGAACAGATCAATTTAAATAATTGCAACAGTGTTTTATGTTGTAGACATGGCATTGCTCCATTCCTAAGTCCGAAGAAGAGGAAGTTCAGTAACCAAGTAGTAGTAACGGAGAAGATAGAAATCATTAGAGATTGGACTGCAGCAGAGAGTAGAGCTGCATCACACAATGTTGCGAAGCACCTTCAGAAAAAGCAGACCAAACACCTCTAGGCAACCTTTTCATGTTTTCAGACACCTTTCTGGTAAGAAGTTTTAAGGATGCAGCTTTACCACAGGCATGGCTTGCAAAAAACACCCCAACTGCTAATAAGTATGAGAAAGAAGTTAGCAGAAAGAAACTAATAGGACAATTTCACATGCACCCTGCTGCCGCTTCAGATACTACCATCACCATTTCTGTAAAGACTGTAGCATTAAACTTGCCAGTTACTTGCAAAAAAAAAATTTCAGTTTATTTGTGGTAACTTATGACATTGAGAACTCTAAATGTAACAGGCTTGAAAAAGGTGTGAGAAGGATCCTCTGAAGTCAAAGGCCAATAGAGTAACAGGAACCAGGAGAATTCAGACTCAGAAATGCTCCTGTGAATTGTCATCTGACACACCAGCCATGTCCTAGCAGAAGAAGGTAAGCATGCATTAAAAAGACTCCTAGGGAACACCTAAAATAGCAACTAAAAAAAATGAACTGAAGATAGCTTATTTAAAGTCACTTTCAATTAGTTTAAGAAGCAGAACAGCAAAAAGAACAAGACAGCTTTAAGCAGATCCAGCTGTATAAGGTCTTGTGTTGCTTTTCACATGCACTAGCAGATCTCATGTTTATCTCTTCTTAAGACTGCTAAGAGGAATCACAGCCAATCGTCTTTGCTGGTAGAGGATGAGGGAGTAGAGTCTGTCAAAAACAGAAAAGCATGCAAATGAGCTCAAGGAGATAGAATAGACCATGGTCACTAGGGTGAAGAAAAGACCTTTTTATCTGCAAGATGGAGATTTTGGGAGAGAAAAGAATGTAGAGTAATTGGAAACAGTGAACACGACCCCATATTGGAGCAGGTAGGAAGTAAGGAAACATCAGGATTCATCCAGCCTCACAGGCAGGCTGTCCTTAGTTTGCAACTAGAAGTACTCAGTAGGATACCAGACAAACTCACCACGCAGGCAAGGAAGAGGGCAGGCAGCAAAGCATTAGTTGAGTAATAAATTCTACTTTTGTTAATGCAGATTATTAATCACATCTAGAAACAGGGTGCACTCTTCAAATTCCTAAAGTTGAAGCAAGTACATTACACAATATTAAGTTTGAGTTCTATGTGCAATTAACGCCTGCAAATGAATTCACTTTGTTAATACTGACTTTAATAGCAATTGGGACACATCAGCACCTTACTAATTCACAAAACTATGGATCTAATCAAGCATGTACTTGAGTCTCACTGTTTGCCTTGGCAACTGCTGCTGCCCCATTATAAAGGAGCAAAGCTCACATTTTCCTTTGATGCAAATGCCATAACTTCTCACCATTGCAAGCCAGAAAGCTCCACGTGCAGACCAACTCCTTAAGGCAGCAACATGCTGTACTATCCCTAGGACGGCTTTGCCAACCTAGTTTAGTTCTATTCCAGGATTCAAATGAAAATTAAAGACAAGCAGGACACTGGCGTGCTGTCTGTGTTATGACACTAAGCCAAAGTACAATACGTCACCCACCTTCAGCAAAAAGACCTGGAAGATAAGAAATCAGCTACAAAAATAGCGTTGTACTAATTAAGACCACCTGAGGCTTAGGGGGGAACTCAAATTACGTGAGCAACTTTTAAGATGCTTGGAAATACAGCTTTAAAATTACTGTACTGTCTCAGACAGTTAAGCACTTGGTAGGTAAGCTCTCAAAAAAGTTAGGATAGCGTATGAAAGTGTAAGGCTGCAGAATTGAAACTCAATTGCTTAGTATTGTGTGCAAAAGTTTCTTTCACAGAATGACACTAACTCATCATTTGTAACATCAAGCTGATACTCAAGAGTATTCTTTGCAATTTACATGGGAGTTTTCCTAGAGGAAAATTAACAGGGAATCAGTTTTGGAAACAGAAGCAGCAGCTTCTATCAGTAACAGAAAACCAAACAATAACAAAACTAAGGTTAATATGCCAGGACCACCTATGAAATGGAGGTACCCTGTCCAATAGGGGATAAAGGCATTTTAATTATGATTGTACCATCTCCTATCATTTGTGCCAGGAGAAGATAGAGAATAATTTATTCAAGCAAGAGGAAGATACCTTGAAAAGAAAAGCCTTCATGCCCTACTCTAGCACAAGCAGCTAAAGTATCTGTCTTCACTGACATGCAGGTACATGTGTACGTTAATTCTGGGATTGAAACAATCACTCGTGTCTGCAAAAACTGCTTATGCAAGTAATCTATTAGACGGTTACCAGTATGTGGAAAGCAGAGAGGAGTAAAGTTATCCCATGCTATTGAGATTCTTGTTCACAACTTAGTAGCATCTTGGGAAGCATGCAAAGGAAAGTGCTTGTTTACACAGTTACATGACACTACACTCTTCCTTCAGAAGATGTGCAACATTGTTCACAGTTACTCAATCCACCTGTTCAAAGACCAGAAACATTTATACCCAGAACCAGCTAGATGGTATCGTATACTTTGAAGTCAAGACCTGCAGTACATTCACCTACTGAAACCACAGGGCCAAAACTAGAAAACTAATAAACTACACTTCACTACAATTTGACAACACCTATAAGTAAGTTAATTGTTCTAATTTGCTACCTGACAAAAAGTTAGTGCAGGACAGAGGAACAAACACCCCTGAGTTTTACTACTCAGGGCCAAAGTACCAATTGCTAATGCAGACAAGGAGGAGTGGGAGGGTAAGGGGTACAAACTTCAGGGCCATTACGCAAGGTAGAGGCACACCTTCATTAGGAACTGTTGATAACATGCACCTCCTATCTACTTGGCACGTGAATGCCTGTATTATGATATCCAAAGTGATAACACTACCCATTTTAGACCACAGAAAGCAACCCATGGCCTAAGAAAATAAACTCATGTATGACAGACAGAAGATTCCAAAGGTTTATGATAAACTGGTCACAACACACTCTGCGAAGGAAGGGTATTTCTTGTGGCTTAAGTATGCGGTTTAGGGGAAAGGAAAAAAATGATCTCAAAACTTCCTGTAAAACAAGTCAGTGCAATTTCCAGAGATGATGAAACTTAGGCCACGTGACTGTGTTCATAGTTCTGCTTGGACCATGAAAAAGAACATGCAAAGAAGCCTTAACAGACATTGGGGAAACAAGACATCACAGAAACCATTCCATTCCCTTGTCTAATGCATCCTCTTGAGCTTCTGAAAGCAAGGAGTCTCAAAATGGCTTAACACTCATTTCAACAGCAAACTACATAAATCCTGTCATTCTACTATAAAGTTATTCCATTATGTTTTAAGCAATGAGAAATTTAGCATATTCATGCAAAGAGTTATTGATATTTTACTGAGTTTAATAAAGGCGGGAGCACCAAACAAGAAGTTGCGCATGTAAGAAAACTAAGGAGTTACAGACTTACATTTAGCAATGAAGTACCTTCTGCATTCATCTGGTAAGAGTGAGGTTTTATTTTTTAAATAATGCAACAATCTGCTACTAGTTTAGAATTCAGTAATAACCTGGTCTGGGCATTCCGGTCTTTAAATGAAGTGATCACTTACAGTCAGCCTACATACTGGGATAGATCCAGCATTCTTACGTGGCATGTACTCTGTCATAACAGGAAGGTTTCACAAGTCAGAAGTTATTAGATAAGGCTAAATTCTATTTATTTACTGCCTTACTGACACATTTGGTTTCAGTAAGACAATGACATCCTTCTCCCTTGGCTCCTGTTACTGTGAGTCTGTCACTCATTTTTCTTTCTCACGCTCACATTTCCTCCCATGGCCGTGCAATTCCAGTATTTCTTCTTCCACATTTTCCTGCTGAAACGATTCTATTCCTATAAAACAATTTCAAAAGCTTTTGCTGTTCTATCAATGGAATAACAAGAGTCAACATTTAAGCATCACCTTCAGGTTTTTTTATTTGCCAGTTTTATGAGATTACAAGGAGGTAGGTTCACACTTCTGAG
>JAVSBS010023736.1:27695-39168 GCA_033124195.1 Coracias cyanogaster | reverse complement strand
CTGAGTAACCTGACCTAGGTAGATGTCCCTACTTGTGTAGGGAGGTTGGACTAGATGACCTCTGGAGGTCCCTTCCATCCTGAAACATCCTATGATTCTATGAAACTCTAGCTCAACCCCACCTCACCTCCTCATTTCACATTCATTATCTGTTGGAGAATTATGTACTAACATTAAGTTTATATCCACTGCTCCACCTTTCCTCACTAAGAAATACTGACCTGCCTATTCATTAGTAATGACTATTTAATTACTTCTTTCCTAGAATCCTAGCTGGGTTCAGCAAAAACATGGACTTACAAACTTCAGGAGATATGGACAGAGAGGAACTTCAACTACTTTTCCCTTTAAGCAGAAAAACAACTTTTTTAAAAGTGTCTGAAAATTCTTTTGAGCTAAAAAATGATCCAGAGTATAAATATAAATGAACTTGTAAAGTCAGACTTCAAGAATCCATAAGGAACCATGCAGGAAGTTTCTTAAATACAATGGAGAAGCTGAGGGTAGGTACAAGAATTGTAAAATAGCTAAAAAACAGTGAAAGGAGATAGAGGATGGGTTTGAAGGCAAGTGGGACTGTCAGGCTGCAGAGGTGTCCAGGATGTTAATATTTCAGTAGTTACTTTTTCATTCATATTTCATTAGTGATACTAGTTATGATGTGGAGGCACATCTATGCATGTTTCGCTGACAACAAAATAATTTGGCTATCAACCTGCTGAAATGCAAAAATGATGAGAGTTTTGGCCCCATTTCCTTATTGCATCATGAAAGAAATTCCTGTAAAAAATCTTTTCAAACTAACCAACATTGAATCTAAACATGCATTGCATTTTGTTTAGAGTTCAAAAAGAATCCAGGAGGACCCACTGGCATAGCCTGTTGCTGGACACTCTCCAAATATTTATTTTATATATGTATTTTTATTTGGAAGCTTGTGCTGTTGAAAATGTAAGTGATGAATAAAGAATAATATGCAGTGCATGTGATGAAATCAACTGTTTTTTCCTACCTTTTCATCCAATTTATGTAAAACAGCAATGACGTAGTTCAGAGATCTTTTTCCCAGTTGCTTCTGTTTGCAGATCATAAGAGAAGATAGCTATTCTTGGTCAGTTCTGCATATCAGATTTTCAAAGACATCTACAAAACACTAGACACTAATAAGGATATTCTTGGGTCACTTCGCAATTCCATTAGAGTCAGTAATGAAATGTAGTTCTTTTTAGTTGTAGAGAAATCAAAGTACTTAGTTGGAAAACTGCATTTTAGAGAAAAGCATCTTCTTCAAACTATAAAATTTGCAACCAGCAGCATTATCTCCAGTGAAGCAAAAGCCAACTCTATTTTCACTAATGCTATTGAGTGACAGTCACAGAAGCATGTAATCCATATACATTGTTTAGCATGCAGAATTGAGAAGTTATAGTTTGCACACTTCTTTCACTCTGACAAGAAAGGCTTCCTTGTGCTGAAGCATGTAAAGATTAACTAGCCCCTTGTTCAACAGCATTGAACCCATCTTTGGGTACCCGCCTTTGCTGGAATGACCTCAGCCAATATGCTCCTAAGGACATGTCTGCTATTTTCAAGGTTACACATCTTCTCGTGCCTTCTAATCAACTAAGTCCTTATCTTCTCCACCACTTCCAGATGATGGGCCTCTAGTTTCTAATAGAAATGTTAATCCATAGAAGCAAAACCTTATCTTTCCCATTATTAATTATGATTGCACTCACTATTTTGTACCTCCTGACTTTGTGGCACGAATAAACTGAAATCAATACACTCCTACTTTTTGTGCCACAGCCATTAGTAAGACCCAAATCCAAGACCAGGTTGTAGGCTAATGTTTGAGACTATTACCTAGTAATCTTACTCCACCCTGACTTATTTTTCTTTTGCCTTGGCCCATTTTTGTCCCTCTTTTCCGTAACCGTTTGTCACCAAATGTGCTTGTTTAATTATTCTGTCCTTCAAAAATGTGTTCAAGAGGATTTTTTAAATTGTTATTTTGACAAAAAGGGGTCTGCAGTTTGTCTGTTTCACTCCCTTTCTTCAAATTCAGTTATTTTAAACATAATTCTCCAGTCTTCTGCTGTCAACTAAATTAAATAAAAAGCATTTTACATTCCATGGTCATCAGATGTCTGGAGAGGAAATAATTCCATCCCTTTCAGGTGATAATATTAAAAGGCTTTGGTCTTCCTTGCAGATATAAGAATCCTCATTTTCATGCAGCTGTTTCTGTTAACCATCCTTTTTTTGCCTCCACAGTCTATATTATCAATTTTACTAAAAACTGAAGTATTCATTTAAGTTTGGGGGCAATATCCACATTATCTTTATTCTCCAATTAGAAAACATCTGCCAACAGAGAATAAAGTCAAGCAGAAAATGACATTATTATGAGGAATTTAATTTCAGATATAGATTGTGAAGAAAATGCTATTTCTGGTGGTGAATCCTTAAACAATCACAGAGCCATCAGGAATGGTTACTATTTAGATGTGATTTTAGTAATTAGTTGGGACATAATATAAGAAATTGCTTTAGGGGCAAAAGAATGAGCTGAGGAGAAACAGCTATTTAGTTCTAATTAAATGGAAAGATAACTAAGAGGACATAAAGTCCAAAGATTCAGTTTTAAGTGTACAAACTTTGATAATTAATGGAATTATTTGGAAATTAAAAAGCTTGTGAGATTCAAGTATAAAGAAACTTGAAATTTCTTTCAATTAGTGGTTCTCAAACTCCTTTTCCAGTGAACTGTCATGCAGCAGTAAAGCATGCAACAGAGGCTTTTGTACATAAGGGCACACCTGTAGGATTGGCCATATGATTGGGAAAACAGTAAGAGACATGAGCTGCTATTTGCACTTCAGGGATATACTATCGGCATTTTTCTCTATGGGAAGTGTACCTTTACATACATTTATAGCTGTACTATGTCAAGAAAGCACACATATACATATGAAGGTAAGTCCATCAAAAGTTCTCTGCCATCCTTTTATCTCCTCTTTATCACCTATAGACTTTACCACCAACTTGAAGAATATTACCGAACCTCTCTGCATGAATGCAGACTGTTGCTGCATACTAGCAGATCAGTTTGTTCAATTTTTCCTATTACAAACATGGCAGTCCTAACCATTTTCCAGAGGCCTATCACTGATGAACAGCCTCCCAATGACTGTTAGGAGCCTGCCAGCAACCTGGCACCTGCCTTCTCCCATTGTCTCTTGTGTTAGATTACAGTCACCCATGACAAGGACTTAGATTGAACTTGCACACCAAAAACAAAGCCAACATACAAAGATCTGCCCAGAATTAAGACAGATCTAGTACAAAACCCCAGGCCAACTCTCTCTCATTCATTGTGCACAGGAGAAGGAATAACAAACTTGTGATGCTAATTACCCCCACGGAATATCCTCCAGCTCAAGGCAGGCCTATAGGCATGCTGCTGAGGCACTGGATTAGACAGCTGTGATCATGATCATCTTTTGGCCTTGGTGGATGGAGCCACTAGAAATGGCAGGCCCTGGCCCTGTATCAGCATGCCCTGTAGAAGCACTGTGTGTGCCACAAGCACCTGCAGAAGATGCAGTACATGTGCTTTTCATGCATTGTCTAATTCAGTACAACCTGTGAGGCTGACCCCCACCTCACTAAGTGACAGTACTATAGACAAAGCTAAAAGTCATACCTAAATCAGAAATGGCTCACTAAAGCAGCAATTTCACCAATCCTGAGTTTCAGTGAAAAAGATTCTGCTCTGGAAGTTAGATTGCAGCCCACAGTATGGGAGAGATGAGAAGATGAGAGCAGTGGAGGTGAAGTGCTCTCCAACAGCAGGAGTCCCTGAAAACATTCTATCTGACTCATTAGGAATTATTCTTAAGCTGAGTGGAGAAAATTGAGTCATAAATGACTCATCCACTTACCAGATGGGAGAAAAGCATATATGAATTTTGGGACTGCCACTTGGTGAACATCATGAACCACTACTGCTTGAACTGTGAGTCAGCTTCACTGCTGCCACAAAACAGGGAGCATACAGAGTGATGGATGCAGAAGCAATACACATCTTTACCTTCTGGTTAATCCCCTTATCGAAGTGTATCACAAAAAAAAGGCATTGAGAATATGACTTCCATCTCCATTTAGCTACTGAGCAAGCACAGATGTTGATTGCCCTAACCCAGATAAGGCTCATATCCTAACTTTTCCACAGCTGTTAACAGGTAGTCAATAAAAATTCAGGAGATGAAAAAGATTTTGCCATGTCTGCTCTGTTGTGGGTAACTTCTTAGCCATTATATATTCATATGTATTTTGCTACCAAAGCAAAAGAGCTTATTAAAGGCTGGTGAGCAACGCCAGAAATCTGTAACCTTGCACATCATAACTGCTCCAATAAAAGTGGAAAATCAAGGCAGAGAGAAGGCAACAGCTACTCATCTTCAGTAGTACTTGCCAAATTTCAGGATTATGCACTTTGTTGTTTATAATCAGAAACCTCAGATAGCAGAAAGACTAACTTCAGAGTGTGGATTTACATCAATCCCTTAATTTGACCTTTCATTTTCCATACCAAAAGCCTCTCTGAGCTGCCTGTGTATATGTTGCAAAGTCCGTAATGTTCAATCCAGTCCTTGAAGCCCTAAGCAGTTTTCTCAGAGACTGGAAAGCTGCTATAAATCAGCTTCAAGCTGACATCCAAAAATACCAAGTATATAGCCGCCCATCTTTTTTCTGGCCTGACATCTGACAGTTCAAGGTTAGCCAAGGGCCCATCAGCCCTGTCCTACTTATTTACTTATCTAATGTCATAAGCAGCTTAGTTAGACACAGCTGTAAGTTTTTTTGTCTTTAGTCTTACAGTCCAATCATTCCAAATTTCCACCTGAGCGGCTGTAGCAGCCTCCCTGGCAGGGCATTATTCTTTAGTTTAGCAGAACAACATTCACCTGACATACACTTGCACTGGGAGCTGAAGATGTAGCTTGGATGGGAATGAAAAGTATTTGGAAGCCAGGCTCTGCTAGGTGCTGCTCTATACCAGAAATTAAACTTCAGCTCACTGTGATAGTGCGATGGGCATGATACCACAGATGGGTATGTCCTTCCAGTTACCCTATTGTAAGTATGGTAGAGATTTCCTTAATTCCATGGTCAAAATCTCCACATTATTACCTGTCACAGCCACAGAAATCAGCGTTAACAGGTGTTCCAGTATGACCTAATATATCATAGAGTTCACAAGTTATTTGCAGGAATACCTTATGCAGTTCCTGATTAAAAAATACCATGATCCAAGTAAGAATTGGCATTTAAATAAGTTCAGCTACAGAAGATGTTTTCACAGTACCTAAGGAAAATTCAGATTAGAGTTTTTGCTGGTCATAACACTAAATAGCACTGCATATAATCTGACAAATCCAAACTACTTCCCAAGGAACGTCAGCATTTTTATCTTCTTACTTTGAAACATTTGTAGAAAACTGGTATTTATTACTTCATTTGATGGTATAATATTATGGCTACAAGGCAGCAGATTATATGTGAGAACAATCCTCATGGTACCAGGCTGCCATCATCATCTAACAGGCAATTTGTGTATGCGAATTTAAAATACAAGATTACATATTGCCAATCATAAAATTCCTCTGCTTGGTAAAAAGCCTTTATCAACATTTGATGTACAAGTATTGCTTCTGCTTTACTTTTAATAAGTAATGACTGATGCCTAAAAAATACCTTAGTATTATTATCTGAGATCCAGCCACATTCCTGAGCCTTCTCTTGCCTTTCTTCCATGGGGACAAATGCAAACTAGTGAGTCCCATGCTAAATATTTGAGTAAAGATTGATCCAAGTCAACTTTCCATTTCTTTTGGATGCATGTATTCATCGTGTGTGGCAAAAAAAAAAAAAAGTTTCATCCAGAGCAGCAATTATATTAAAAAACCATTATCTTGGCTCAATTACTCGCTTTCGTTCTTGCAAGAAGAGCCTTTAGTACTAAGTAGAGTTCTCTCCACCCACTTCTTCAGAAGATGAGATTTCCGTGTAGCTACAATTGCAAATCTGAAGCTTAAATTGCAAGTAGTCCCTCATTTCTGTGTGGAGGCTTATTTCAAAAATGCAATATGACAGGTCTGCTGGGAAGAAACATCTATAGTTAAAGTGCTCAAACACAGCAGCTTTGATGAGAAAATTCCAGGTAATTTTTCAGTTTTCATTCCAAATCTTTCTGGCCTGGAAGCCACTAAGGGACATAGAGATGTCATATTCATGGGTCACACATGTCAAAAGTTTATTTAACCACCAGACTAACAGAGACAGGTGGCCCCAAGCACTCATTCAGTGCCTTTCTTTAAGGATGTTGCATTTCTTGCACAAAAGAATGAGAAACAGATCGTACAAAAGAACAGCCTAACTTTATTGTCAAGTAGCTGGCTAGTGTCCTAGGAGGTGGGCAACTGCATTGTCACCTGTATTCCAATGCTTGCTTCTGGTGTTTTGTGATAACACAACATGACAAAACACAACATGCTGAAATATTAAGAGCTGAAAGAGATTTCAGGCAGACTTCGCTTAGACTTCAAAGGACACTGGAAGTTCCTGCTGATCACCTGAAATGTGACTTCGCCATTGTGTCAGCATTATTGTCTCACTTTCTGTTAAATAAACATTTAACTTTTTACCTTAAAAGATCCTGGAATTGATTTGCCAGATGTGAAATATTAAAGCTTTTATTCAGCCTGGTTTCAAGCAATAAAGTTTCCTGAATTTCTATTTGCTTGGCAGTCTACTCTTGAATTATCCAGAAGCATGGTGTCTGATTAAAGCACAGTCCTGGGGGCCAAAAGACCTGGAAGGTCTTTTGTACACTCACATGGAGTCCTACATTCAAATAAATTATAATGTTTGTGCTTTGGCTTCTTTATCTGTGAAAGACTGAACTGTAAATTGATTCAAAACTGTCTTCAAGAATTTGAAATTCTATATGTAACTCTTGGGAATGGAATATGAAGACAAATAGATAACATTGCTTTTGAATTGTACGTTTTTAAAAGTTAGAAATAATTAGAGATTTACGGAAACTGTCATTTAACAATTAATCTCTCTTTGACTGCTAAAAGTTAGCCTAGTTCAGTCTTTAAACATTCACTGAAAGACGCCATTTACATCATGGAAGTGATCCCTCTGGCAGAGCTGGGGACATCAGAAACTCCCAAAAGAGCTGAAGTCTGGCTTCCTGAGTTAGCCTGTTCCTCTCTCTTGTCTCAAAGACAAGCCACTAATTACTGAGTTTTCCTCACTTTAACGTACCAGAAACTGAGTGACTGCAAAATGCACTGGAGTTTCTTTGAAGAGTGGAGTAGGTTTTACTAGAGAACAGGTACTAGCATACCAGCCAGTGGGAGCCAAGTTACATCCTATAGCTATCAGGAATGAACGCATGCTGCTCAGATTAAATGCAGTCCTTGATACGGCCACAGAAGATATGTAAAGCTACAGAGTCTCCTGCTGTTCATAATGACTCATATCCTGTATTTTTCACATAAGACAGCAAGTTCCAGCTATTTATGGTACAGCCCATTAAAAATTTCTTTTCATGAAGAAAAAGTGCTGTCAGTTGCCATTCAGGAGTTGATGTAGGAGGCCAGCTAGCGCATTACAGAAATTATCAGAGAAAAATACTATAATCACAAAAGAGCCAAATGTTTCCTCTTGAGCCCTTTGAGATAGCAGATGCATAGTCATAAGCAGAATCTTTTGTCTCTAAAGATTTTGTTCATACACAGAGCACCCTAGAAGAAAAAGAAGGGTGGAAAATATGGTATAAATTACATCAGTCCACTCAGTTCTATGATGCATATCTCACACATATATCAACTCTTTCCCCAACTCTGCCCCAAAATGCTGGATGTGAACATACCTACACCATTGTGGAAATGGATGGGGAAGGAGTGGAGTATGTGCACGTGCCTGCTACTGACTCACGTTCTACTCAACATCTTGCAGGCAAAAAGGGGCATACTACTTAAATGCAAAGCTACAATTTACTTTAGTTTAATTAGTGGCTTAGCAGTCTAATCAAAGAATTATTTTTCCAGTTAAAATCCTCCCTTTTGCAAGGAGTGTGATATTACATTGATGGTTTCTTCCACCTCAACCCTACAGACCACCTAGGGCTATTTTTGTATATTTTCTAACACATTTTTACACGTCGTTCTTTCACCAGGTGCTTCTACCTGGTGGTTATTTCTTATAAATATTTTATGCAATGGTGAAAAAGATCAACTACAGAATTACTACACTATAGGAACTTCAACTAAAACCCACAGTTATTGCTGTAGAATTTCAGTTGTGAACCAACTCAACAGTCTATTAAAAAGATTAAATGACATTTCTATGTAAAAGTGTTGACTTTTCCCCACGCAAGTGGAACAAATTTTAATAGACGCCTTGTTTTTTCAGTTTTAATTTTTGACTGATTTATTGTATCCAGATGCTAAACACTGTTCATATTTCACTTCACATACAACAAGAGGTCCCAGTTGCAAAACGTAATTCATTTCAAAGCAGTCTCTGATTGCTGAGGGATGGTTTATAAAATGAAAATGGCCCTTTAAAAATATCACCAGGCAGTAAATTTTAAAAGTGCTGAGCTTCAGTCATGTAGGAACTTAGGTGTTAGGAGACTTGAGTATGATATAGATAGATCTCTCCAGAATCATACTCTGCCATCGTTCCCCTTGGAATCAACAGGAATTTTGAATGAAAATCAAAATCAATAGTAGGATATTATGCTGTGATTAAATGCCTTAGGAATGATGTATATAGTGAAAAAAAAAATGTTGAGATCATTCAAGACAGGATTATTGACAGTATAAACACAATTCATTATAGGAACTGCAGTTCCCCTATTGCAAGGAAACTTTCACAGAATGGTTGTAGTTGGAAAGGACCCATCAAGATCACTCAGTCCAACCCCCTTGCTCAAGCAGGGTCACCTACAGCAAGTTGCCCAAGATGATGTTCAGCTGGGATTTGAATATCTGCAGAGATGGCAACTATATCACCTCTCTGGGAAATCCGTGCCGGTGTTTGACCACCACTTTCATAACAGAAGTGCTTAGTAAACTGCCTAACTATTAAGAATTGATCACATAAGTAATGCCAAAGTGAGAACAGATGAAGGTTTTTTCAAGTAAGATAAACTATACATGCCTGTGCTGTCAGACCTTTTCCCATGTAGTTTTAAAGGGGAGATTTTGACTATCTGTTGTGAAGTAAAGGCCAGTTCTGACATGCTTATCTTTGGAGACAAAGGGAGTATCTGCAATCTATCTGTACAACCTCTGACCAAAATACTTATACCTAGAAGGTTTGAAGACGGAGATGTCACTACCTGGTTATGAGTCCCATGGGATGGTTACTTCATGAGCCTAAAACATTTGCATTGCTTTTATCTAAGAAGATACACAGACTCAAACTACAAACAAGAAGACAATGCAGAAAATGCCAGTGGGTAAGAAAGGGGATGCTTTTCTGACTGTGATTCTAAACTAAGATTATCTATGTCAAAAGCCACAATGAAAGGCCAAAGAAAAAGGCAATGGCACTATCCAGTGGAACAAATATTTCCATTGTCAAAGGGGTAGAAATCAGTTCTCAGGTCCACCTATGCAACCACTCCTGTTGCTGGTACTCTGCAAGATTCTTGACTGTGAAATGATCACAAAGGTGAGGATTTTCTGAATCTCAATTCCTGCAGTTCCATTCTGGGGAAGAATACATGAACAATAAAGTGAAAAGAAGAAAAAACAACAACAACAACAACAAAAGTCTTCAGGAAGTCTCTAGTCCCAATTCTTGCTCAAAGCAGGGTCAGCTATGAGGTCAGATTGCTCAGGGCTTTATCTAGTTTAATTTTTTCAAAATTAAATTTGCAAATGATTCCTCTGAAGTACATGGGTATCAGCAGAGAAACTGGCAAACTGCCAGAGTAAGCTGATTTTCAATGTAGTGCTGAACTGGAATAAACATGTTGAAACTGCCAGTACTGAGGTCAGAGGGCTCAGGATTCAAGACGCTTCTGAACTACTATGAAACTTCCTGGATTGTTGTCACAGCATATAAACATGAATGAATTTCAATTAATGGGTGCACAATGCTGGACTCTGTGGGTCATTTGAAATAACACTTTGGTGCTTTAAAGAACTCCATCCTCTGCCATAATAAGAAACTTTATTGCAGCAATAAAGCAATTTATAGGGCTTAGACTTTAAGGCTCAGATTTTAAGGTTTCTTGCTCCAAAGAGATGTGCAGTTTGTCCTGCAGGGACTGTTAACCCAGTACTCTTCTGCCACACCAGTGTTAATCAGAATGATGTCTTTACTAAAGTAAACTTTTTCTGAATCCTTTGTTTGGCCAAACCACATTCAGCGCAAATGGAACACAAGGCAAAAAGCAGGAATGGGACAGAGATGTTCTGCCCAGGGCCAGAAGTGCTTCTGCTTTTGGCTAGATTATTCTGGATATGTAAAGCAAAATTATTGCATAACATCTGGGAATCCTAACACATAGCCATAGCCTACGAAAGACTAATTGCAACAGTTTTACATTTGCAAAAAATTAAATGAGCAGAAATAGTAACTAGTCAAGAAACATTTAGTAAAATTCCTCCAGAAACTTCCAAAGCTTACAATAGCCTTGGTATGAAAATCAGCTAGCATCTGAATATCTGCAAAATTGGTAAGGCAGGAAAATAGAAGTCAAAACTGTTTCAACAACAACAAAACCAAAAAAAATCAAGCACACGCAGCCCAAAAAGAAAAGAAAAGAAAAAAACCCACAAAAAACCACAAACCTCACAATCTACACCACTAACAGGTCACTGCAATCTTTCCAGATGCAGGTTTTTGTAACTAGATTTACCTGAAGAATTTACAGTTCTTGTGTTAAAAATGGGAAAATCGTGATGAGTGGATAATTTAATTAATTTGTATTTATTTATTTCATTTGTTCTTTATTCCATGTACTTCATAAAGGCCATTACCAATAGTTTAGGTATTATGATGCAAGACTTCTGTTAAGAAATCTGCGCTCACGTGCGCACAAGGAAACAGGCAAAAATAAACTTGACTCCTCGGGGGATTACAGCCAATGGAAACTGCAACATGAAAAATTGTACATGTCCTCACTAAGTACCCATTCAATTAATTCTTCAACCATCTCAAAGAATGAGATTATGTTAGTAGTTCCTACATTTACTTTCATTAAACTGATTATAAAAATAAGGATCAAACAAATGGCCAAAGAAAGGAGAATAACCCATGAGTGCATTTCTGTTCATTTGACCTCAAAATACCATCCATCAGAAGATTCCTTCCATTTTTTTTTTTAATATCATGACCCACACACACTCTAAAACTTGGGGGGGGGGGGGGGGGG
>JAVSBS010023736.1:5000-23056 GCA_033124195.1 Coracias cyanogaster | reverse complement strand
CTCCAGTACTTCACTCTCCTCCTCATTAGAAATGGCTAAACTGCTGCAGTTTAAGCCTGTTGTTACTTCTTCTACAATAAATGTGTATGGAGACTGGATTATTTGTCTTCATCTTCACAAAGCAGAACCTGCAGTCACATCTGCCCTGGTCTCAGGTACAGCATCTGTGCTAGTGGTTCACCATAGCACTTCTGGGTGTATCACTGCAGAGAGAAAGGTGATAATCTCAATTGGAATCCCTGCTTCTTAGATGTTAGAAACTATAAAGATGTATTAGACTATCTATCCTCTCTGCCTATAAAACGCTTACTAGACTTAAGTTTTCTAAGTATAAAGTTTCACCACTTTTAGAGAGAAACTGTTCTGTAGTCCATAATCAGCAAGTTTTCCACATATTCTGTGTATTTTTACCAGTTTTTCTTTGCACTTCTAAAGATATTTGACACAACAAATGGATTTCCTAAAGCAATTGGTAGTGGAACAATAATAGAAGTAGAGGAAAATGCACAATCTGAGAATCTTCAGAAAGCTCTACCTTTGTTGTGGAACTAGCTGCTGATTTTAAGAGCGTGGTAACACAAGTACTCCAGTGGGTTACATTGCACTGACAGAAAGAGTAGATTCTCTGACATGCCCCAACGTAAAATATTAGATTATTTCTTTTTAGTATGAATTTGCTGTCTCCTAAATTGATGTCTCTCCACCTCAAAAATCCCAAAGTGAACAGCTCTTTCTCTCTTCATAGTAAAGAGCACCAACTTGCCACTGTTGTCTGAAAGAGATGTGATGAATCAGGAACAGGTTGCCCAGGGCAGTTGTGGATGGTACATCTCTGGAGGTGTTCAAGGCCAGGTTGGATGGGGCCTTGAGCAACCTGGTCTAGTGGGAGGTGTCCCTGCCAGGGCAGGGAGTTTTGGAGCTAGATGATCTTTCAGGTCCTTTCCAACCCAAACCATTCTACGATTCTATGATTCTACGAATTATGCACTGACTGTGAAGGGAGCCTGGAGTCACTGCCTCTGCCTCAGACACCTACCGGGTAAACGTTTCAAGCTAGGTGCAGTGAATCCCATTTCTGTGAGTCTTAACTGGATGCACCTTCTAAAAACCATAGCAGCCATTTCAAGACATGGTGGACAAGATTATGGCCCTTCAGTACTTCACAAGGTTAAGGCGTGACAAGGATTTGCAGTCCTTACCCACTTCATCTTGATTGGACATGATAATCTAAACTTTAAGAACCACAGGGCCTCACTCAAACCAGGCAGTTTAAAAGTCTAACAGACATCTCAGCCACTTCTTTTGGACTAATCCTGATGCAGTGAATAAACCAGGAACTTGCAACAGGTATTCTGATTATAATCTTCCATTACCACTTTGCCTAGTGAAAAATATAAGTGTTTGGGTAGGGTAGGATAGGGTAGGCAAAGCTATCTAGAAATGCATAGGGGTAAGCCCTCTGCTCAACCCAGCTCCTACGGTGTCAATATGAATTACAGTGTTGCAGTGAAGATTGTGCAGGCTCCTGAACTTCTTTGCTGGTATAGCTACAGGTGGAAAAATTACAGACATGAAAACCCCCTTCTACTCAGAACTGAGCCTTTTATAGAAAATAATTCTGCATGTCATTTATTTGCAAGAGCTGTGAATCAGTATTTTACTGTACACTCCCCCATCTTAGAATGATTGAAATTTGCTTTGATGTAACCAGAGAATAAGAATGATTTTTTCCATGTCTGCAACTTCAAATGAACTTTGAAAATCATTCATGTAATAAAATTTCTGTTTCTACATCTCCATTACTATTTGACATAAAATCTCCTAACCATTGTGTCTGCAATATTGGAATTTAGTTATTACTCTTTAGCAATCATTCAAGAATGCTTCCTCTGTGATAAAATGGAAATCAATGACAAGGCTAAAAAAAGTAATGTGAAATCATGTTGCAAGAATTCTTCAGCAACTCATTCTTATAGGTAGATCTTTATAAGAAATAAAAAAAAGCTAGTGGAAATTATTAAAAGTAAATTGCTGAGCAAAGATACTTTCTGCACAAGGACTTTTTATTGGCACAGGGCATTAGCAGGTCTGAAGATACTCTCCAGAACTTTGATGTGAAACTGCCCAGCACACAGAGGAGGAATAAATTGCTCCTCTCTATCTATCTTGCTTCTGGTTTTCTCTCTGTTGGATTTAAGTTCTAGCAAAGGCTACAAGACCTTAGAAATTGGGGCAGCATTGAGGGGTATGGAAGAATCAGATCTCAGCATCATTCCTGCCAGTGAAGCTTGTATCTTGTAGGAGACTTCTCCCCATTCCAGAGAAAAAACTAAGTCTCATTTGTCCAGCTGCCCATGCATTTTCATATCTTCCACAGTCCTATCTTCACATTTCATGGTGACTGGAGCTGGTGCGAGGCAGTGGACGCTGGCTACACATATGTTTTGACCTGAGCCCACATTATTGGGCTGTCTTGACCATTACCCTTGAGCTGAACACATTTCTCTCAGTGGTTCTGCAAGGTACATTAGAAATGCTGCTGTCATCAGCATCTAGTTCACTCATGTGCTGAAGTAATCAAATGAAATTCAGACGGTAAAACAGCACATAGCTAGGGAAATTTAACTGTACAGCGTCTTGTTGTTCCAGGATGTCTTGAGGCACTGCACAAAGACACGCAATAATTTAATAATAATGCCTGTTGGGCCCAAGTCACAGTCGAAAGTAAAGGAAAACAAGTGAGTCTTCAGTTTTAATTTATGTCACAGTAGCAGTGTTGACTCTAGCAGGGAACTAACATGCCTTAAGGAATCCATTTTTTTAAAGAGGTGAAGCAGTTCTAGAAATTATGAAAAATACTGTCAGGTCAAATTTGAGGCTTTTACTCAGCTGAAACGACAAAATATGTTTTTGAAGCTTTATTCTTAAAATCCAGTAGAAGTTTTTCTTTCCCATTAAAAAAAAATAGAAAATTGAAGAATCTTTGAATCTGTTTTCCAGTTTAAAGAAAAAAAAAAAAGCTATTTTGCATTTTATTGAGAAGAAAAATTCTAAATATCCGCAACTTGTAAGCATAATGGAATATTGTAGCAAATGTGAGAAAAAAGGCTTTGCATTTGAACTTGATCCAGATGGTGAAAAATATTTCTGCCTATTGGCAGTTTGTCAATAAAAGAAAATACTGATGGAGTCATTTCTTTAGTTAATGAGCAATTTAAATACATGTATTTCATAGATTTTCCAGTTTCTTCAGGCTGGTAATTGTGTGCAGTTTATTTACAAGATAATGTTATTTCTTAGGTGGCCATAATGTTAGGGACTATACTAGCAGTGTTTTCAATCCCACAACAAGAGTATGCCATCCCTGCTTAGGTAAAACAAAAGTTTAGGAGAGTCACTGAAATAAAGCTACGTAGCATAATGTTTAAATTGGTCACAGATCAAATATAACACAGTGGAAATTTGCTAGCACAGGTAGAATACCAAATTTTACAGCTGAGAGTTAATTGGTTTTCTTCTAAGCTGTTCCAGCAGAAATTTGTGCTGAGCGTAACTTCATGGCCATGCTATTTTTATAACTTGCTGTCTAATGCCCTGAATGAAATGGTGGGAAATTCACATGTATGTATAGATAATGTCGTAGTCACTGGGTTTTCTTCTGAAAATGTGGTTGTAAAGAAAAATATATAGTGTTGGCAATATATATTGTCAAAGAATTAGAAACAGAAGTTTTCTTCAAGTGTGGCCAGTAGGTCTAGGGAGGTGATTCTGCCCCTCTAGCCACCTCTTGTGACACCCCACCTGGAGCACTGCATCCAGCTCTGGAGCCCCCAGCACAAGAAGGACATGGACCTGATGGAGAGGGTCCAGACAAGAGCTACAAAGATGATTAGAGGGCCGGACCACCTCTCCTACAAAGACAGGCTGAGAGAAATGGGCTTGTTCAGCCTGGAGAAGAGAAGGCTTAGGGGAGACCTTATTGCAGCCTTCCATTATCTGAAGGGAGCCTATAAGAAAGCAGGGGAGGAATTTTTCACAAAGGCCTGTAGTGATAGGACGAGGGGTATTGCCTTTAAACTAGAATAGGGGAGATTTAGATTGGAAGTTAGAAGGAAATTCTTCACTCTGAGGATGATGAGACAGTGGCACAGGTGGCCTAAGGGGTTGTGGATGCTCCATCCCTGGAGGTGTTCAAGGCCAGGTTGGATGGGGCCTTGCACAACCTGGTCTAGTGGGAGGTGTCCCTGCCGTGGCGGGGGGGTTGGAACCAGATGATCTTTGAGGTCCCTTCTAACCCAAACTATTCTATGACTCTATGATTCTAGTAAGATTTCACACAATGCTGCAGAAGAGTGGAGTTAAGTGTTAACACTCATCAAGATGATGCAATCTCTGTATTTCTCATCTTTATTTCTGGCTCACTCAAATTCCATCCATTCAGTTGTGACTGACTTAATAACTCACAGGCCATATTTGGGAGGTTACAGGGACACAGGAACTGCCAACCTGGGTCAAAGTCAAAGTCCATTTAATTTGATACCCTGTCTCTGAGATTAGTAGTGTGAGATGCATTACTGGAAGATGTAGGAACTTTACCTCCTGCACAAACCTCACACCAGACTTTCAGAGTTTGACTTTGTTTTTGTTTGCCCATGGCTTTATTTTTTATCATTTTAGTGATAAGGCCTAAATATATCAATATTTATGTGCAAGCCATGAACCTGGTATGATTCATAGTCTCCTGAGCCAGATCTTTGCCCTAATTCAGCCTGCTACACCAGTCATCTGTGAGTGTAAACACTCCTCCTTTAACTCAAAAAGGCAGTTCAAAAGATAAGTCTGCTCCATTAGATGCAGCGCTTGAGGATATGGTGTAGTGGTTAGAGAGATGCTGGGACAGAGGTTGGACTTGATGACCCTGGAGGTCCTTTCCAACCACGATGATTCTGTGATTCTGTGATCACTCTGTTAACATTAACTTCCTTGTGATTTCTGTATCTACAGAAACACCCACTCACGTTACTGTGGTTACTCTTATTAAACAAACCTGCACATCATAAAGTCACAGCTCTCTAAAGGATGTTGTAATGCCTATTATCATCAAGAAATATTTAGGAAGAAATATCTGTTTAAAATTATATGACAAGTAATACTATAGGTATGAAATAGGATCTCCTTCGAAAAAAGTGTCAATGATTCCACAAAAAGCAGAGGACACAGAAAATCCCGTGGTTCATCATACGTATACTTATATATTTGTATATAACATGTACATAGATATATGTATATACAGGTATTGCTAGCCATTCCAATTTTTTATCTCCAGTTCAATTAGGATTCTCTACCATATTACACAGCTTAATAAAAGGATAAAGATTCCTTGCATTCAGGATTTTTAGTAGATTAATTCAATATTTAGAAAGACAAAAAAATGACAAAGAGATCAAGTCAAGAGTAAGTTGTCCATAGTTTGAGGCTGGACTTACGTACATCACATTAATGTACACTTGCTAGACAACGCTGTAATCTCTAAATAAAGTACTTTCTGTATGTGCATTAATAGCCTTTGCAACATATTTGAAAGCAGCCTTTGTCAGTCGCTTTTTGAAAAATAGGGCAACAATCTCAATAGCAATTTACCTGTGTTGCAAGTGGCACATTCGATCTGTCCTTTCTAAACAAATACATAATGCATTTAATCAAGTAACCCCAGTCCACGCTGCTCATCAGCACTTGTATATAATTTATCAGTACCCATTTCTAGTTTCATTTGCAAAAATTCATCAGCTTGTGGAATCGCAATTATATAAAAAAGAAACTATGTCATTGTATGTCAAAAGTAACATTAGATGTAGCTCTTACTCATCTTTGTATATGCAAGATTCTGAAAAAGTTTCTAAAATCAGACTTAAATGTAACATGACCTTTTCTAAAGTGAACAATTAACATTCAAATCAGGCAAAGAGACATATTTTTTTAAGACTTTAAGACAATCAGTCAGAATTTTTGCAATGCTTCCCAAGTACGTGCTACATAAAATGCACATGGCAAACAAAGATTTGGAAAAAAATCTGATATATTTTGATTCCATAAGCAGTGATACGATTTTTCTACAAATGGGAATAGAGAATTTATCTGCCAGCACTAGCACTGGGGACATAAGATAAAGGATATAAAACACAACACATTACAGAGCGTTAAGGTTTAGCATATTTTGAATGTTTTTGGTCAAATCCTGTAAATAGAAGTCTTGCTTTAGTGGAATCAAGATTCCACGTGAGGGAGTAAAAAAAAAAATCAATAATCACTCTGAACCCCTTAGCCACACTGATCTTCACAGAGAATCAGATTACCTCCTACTAATATTACCTAAGCTTTTCTTCACTGTTATGCAGTGAGCAGTACCTCATGCTTACAAAAAGCTAAAGTTACCTTTAAAAAGGGTTCACTCAAGTATTCCTCTCAACATAAGGCATGAAAAGTCATTAGAACAATGAAAGCTGTTCACAGGATTAGGCCTTTTTTTCTTAAAAGGAAAGTGAATATTCTAAGTAACCAAACACAATCTAATTTTCAAGACAGTCACAGAAACTGTTAAGTAGAATATAAGGAAGAACAGAAGTGAATTCAGAAGACAAAACTGCCAGGGGCCCTTTGAAGTGGATAATGTACCACATTACAAGAATTAGACAAACAAAACAATCAAAACACATTCTATCAATCACCAGACATTGCTGTTCATATTCAAAATACTGCAAGTCATCCCAACCCTAAAACTGAAGAGATGTAGTATCACAAGAAGAAACAACAATTTTGTATTTTCTGGTAAACTACATAATTTCCCTCTTCCACATTCAACCCTCATTGCTTCAGAGAAAGGGGAGAACCATAGAAGCTAATTCCTTATACTGGGGCTGAAGAAAGGGCAGAAGGAAGAGGAAACTCTGGATCACCAAATAATATGGTGTGAACCAGCAAGATGAACAGTGGTCAAGAGAAGACTCTTGTCAGTCCCTCTTGGGC
The DNA here is from genome assembly GCA_033124195.1 of Coracias cyanogaster. NCBI lineage: Eukaryota > Metazoa > Chordata > Aves > Coraciiformes > Coraciidae > Coracias > Coracias cyanogaster. The sequence goes on along the minus strand of JAVSBS010023736.1, from coordinate 16,033 downwards.
TCCTGGTTTGTTAGTGTCACAGAGGACATCCTAACCTCATGGTCATCCCTATCTGTCACACCTTTCTTCTTCAGATTGATCACCCACTAGTTTAAGGCAACTTAAGTTCTGATGATGATATTCCTTTTCATTCAGCTTAGACAATAAAATTATGTCTTTATACAGTAAGAAATTAATTACTGTTCAGTAAAATATAACAGTCTACAAAAAGCATCTGCCTAAAGATAATGAAGCCCACATCCGATTAAGGATTCAAGAGAAAAAGAAAGTACAATTACCTTATAAATTCCTTAGGATGGAGAAAATGTGTAAGTCACATCTAAATTGCAAGTATTTGCTTTCTTCTTTCCCACAAAACAGAAAGTAATCCTCAAATGAGTCACACTTCATTGAAATTTACTTTGCATATGTCTCAAGTACAATATTTACTTTGTCATATATCTTCATGATTATACTGGCATCAGTAACAACAACAATCGAGTCTTACAAAAATAATGTCTCAAAAGGGATGTTAAACAATCAATGTAGAGTAAATAATTAGTTTAAATAAGTGTATTATTCTAGAATTAACTTTTGATTATAGAGATACATTGAAAACATTACTCTATATTCACACAGCCTTTGAAATGCAGTCCTGGACATTTTGTTGTAGAAACATGTGTCCCCATCACTTGGATTAAACAAAATCCTTCAGCAGCTTTTGTATCTAGTTTGTGAATTAGCTAGCATAATACAGGCACTGGAGCAAAGCTCATCATCTGTTTACTTGATGTTTCATGCATGCTGGCCAGCATGTTGCTGCTTTTCAAAAAGGGCCCATTCTCAAGAAGTTGGTGTTTACTCACAGAAGTAAAAAAACTAAATCCCTCATTAGAGTCCAGACAAATAACTTCAAGCCCACATAAGCTTTCTAGTTACTACCTGGGGCAGGACAGGTCACAGGACATGTTATTTCCATAACACAGGTTCCTGTAGCTATGATTAAATACAGATTTCCCTTACTGTATTATTTCTCTTTCCACAGCTTCACATCAATTGTAATAATACAAGGTTCTACCAAGAGATCTCCTATTGCAGCTGCAGCTCCACCCTTTCACATATTTCACATAGCAAAGAGAGGGAATGCAAACAAAACATTGTTCAGAGTAATTGTAAATACACAAGAAATGTCATATTAAGAGTTTTCTTTTCTACATAAGAAGAGACTGGAAAGTATATGGAACAAGTTGGCAGGCACTAAGGACTCTTCTGCCCCCACCACCCCTCCCTCCCTTGCTTTGTGGCAAGTGGAAAAACCCTGCTATGGTTTAGTTCTGCAAGTTAGCAACCACCTGTATTATAAAAATGTAAACCAATTTTTTTTGAAGGACATGTCAAGGTTTTTGTCTTAAGATTCAACTGTACACATGACTGGAAGCAGATTCCCCAATTAATTTTCAATAATTTTCTTTCAAGCTTTTTATTCATGTAAACAATTACAGAAAGCTAGAATTATTTTCTAAATACATCAGTATGATGCAGGACTAGCATATACTTATCTTTGCTTTGTCTAATGGAAAGAGCATTTAGACTGTGTAAAATGCTAGTGATGAAACCGTCAATCATTCAAACAAGCAAATAGCTTTTTTCCTCCAATTTATGCTTTCAGAAGATTTTCATAACTTCTTAACCTCAGTCACTCACTACGCGTGACTTGTTGCTTCTGTTAAAGGCTCTTTTTCTCACTCATATTCAGAAATATTTATCTTCAACTATGGGGAAAGGTCTGAGATCCACAGGTCTGCATATTTCTCCAAACTCTCTGAACTTGAACTTTAGACACTGAAATCTGGCAAGTAGAGCCTTCCACCAATACCTGAACACTGTTTAATATATCAGTCCCAGCCAGGTCAACTGTCACGTGAAGAACATTTAGAAGCCTACAGCTTGCTGGCTGTAATTCAGGGAGCTCCATTCTCCATGTAACACAAGAATTTGCATCCACAGCCAGTCCTTTAGAGAGACTTTTTCTCCCATTTGAGCTCATTATACTCCACACCTAACAGAAAGAGCTACTGGACCAGTACTATCAGGTGCCCTGCAGCGCCAAATCCCCCAAGGCAAAAGGTAAGCAAAGCCTGAGCAAGGAATGGATAAAAACGAACTGGCATTCAGGTGCCTTTGTGGGGCAAACTAACACACTATTTTGTAAACAGAAAAGGCTGGTAAGTGATAGTTACAAAATACTTCCCAATGTGACAGTTTGTTATGCTGCAAGCAACCTGCTGCCTTGGGACTATGTTCTCCTCTTGGTGTCACTGTGTCAGCTGAAAGGTTTACTAATGCATTCCATCTAGCTACCTGTTGTTGTCCTTCTTGAAACGGGGTCTTGCACCCACCCCAAACCTGCTGCCTATTTGCTTGTATGATATCCCCTGGCCTGTTTTAGTAAGAAAGAAAATTTGTGTCAGAAGAACTATATTCCTACTGTTTAACCCATCTTATTTTTACTCTATTAGGTAAGAAATTGCTTATCTCAGCCCTTCAGGAAAACAGCAGTGCTGGTAACCTCTGTCAGCGTAGGTGGAACTAGAACAAAACATGCATCTAGACATAATGTTCAGAAGGCTCCGTAGATGTTGCTTTTGCTGTTTCTTAAAGGTGCATATAAAGTGTTTTTTTACTCCAGTAATCTGAGTATCATGTTGTCAATTTTAAAATGGGAATAGAAATAACCCTTTGCTTCAGAGGAATGCTGTGAAAATCTGCTGGTTGATAGTTACAAACCTTCTGTACAACCATGCTAAGCACCACAAAGGCCTGTAAAATTAACAATTCTGTGTTCAGTCTGTGCTAAGGACAGAGAGCAAAAAAAGCACTGACTACTCTTCAAACCATAAACAAAATAAGTAAATAGCTTTGCACTAAACGTATACAATATATTGTGATATATTGAAGCACATACACAAACAACCATATCAGCTGCTAATTTTTAAAAATTGCACAAGTAGCTGTGTTTTCTTACTATTAGGAGTAATTTCCTATTAATCTCAGCAAAGCCACTTCGGTCAAGTTCTTGGTGATTAGAAGGCACCTTGGACTAAACCACAATAGCCTGGACTAAGCATTCTGGACTAAGCTGCAAGTATAGTGCACAGTGACAAGTGGTACATACGCTGAGGAAAGATGTTTGGGTTAGTATTTTCTGAATACTCTAAGTTTACAGACCATGCTAAGAGCACAGTATAACGGATGGAGAAAGTGTCCTGATAAATTACATACATCTCTGCACCTATTTAAATTGTAAATACCATGTTGATACAAATTACCTTGTAAGTTACAGTACACACTTAAACAATCTGCTAATGTGAAGTGTTGAAAAAAATACCTGGTGTTAGCTAGAAGCATGACAGAGTGATTTGAATGCAAGTACAAAGCAGTTTATACTGAATTCTGTCTTCGTAAACAGATTTGGATGGATTTAGCTCCATCATTTATAAACCAAGAGACTAAACATAAAGTGCAATTACGATATTGAACATCTGCAGTACCAAAGCCCTTGTGACTTACTACGTGAAATATTTCCTGTCACTCAGAATTAATAAATACTGCATTTTAGTATTTTATAAAAACAAGTTCTTGCCCCACTATTCTCTAGCAATACACATTTTTGAAACATTCCATCTCCCTGTTCCTTAAAATGAAGGTATCCAGTACAAATGAACATAAGGCTGGGCAGTTGAAACTGAAGTCTGCTTTTAGCTCTGATCCAGACTTTCACTTTGTGCAAGTCCAGCTGCATCCAGACTGAAACTGGGAATGCTTCCCATGTTAGGGATTTTGCGTGCATCTTGACTACCTAACAGGAGGAGATTTGGTGGGCACTGTCACCTGGAATTATCACGGGCAGGAAACCCAGTCACACAGGGTATAAACAACGTCATACAGTGCAGGTACAGCATTTATCAGACTTGGACAAAAACCTTGCTAAATTCTAAAGCCTCTTTATTTAGTGAAGAGAAAAATTACAATCAACAGGTTAAGGATGAAAATTAAACAGTCACTATAGCCATGAACCATTAGCTGCTGTAACATTATGCAAGGTCTATTGTCAAGTGCCAACTGACACATAGCTAGCTAGTTAGAAATCATGGCTGAAAAAGTTAGTACTGCATGACCCATATTTTATGTGTCATAGACATGTGGCAGGAATTTATATGCAATATACAGGCTTTCAAAAACAAATGTAAAATCCTGCATTCTGACCTTCTCCTCAAAAAACTCATGTTTGCACACTGTCTCCACAAGTAGAATGCCTCAAATTGCACACACTCAAACCTTTCCTCTGTGTTACTGCACTCAAAGGATCTTGAGAGTTCTTTAAAAGAGAAAGGTCATAAATTGCCTTTTATTATGTAAACACAAGATTTAAGATTCTGCTATTGTGCACCTTCTGTAGTATTCAAAAAATACAGATAATGGTACGGTAGAATTGACTTTATGAATTGAGACATTTCTAAACGTTCGCAAAAAGGTGTCCTATAGTACTGTGATATTTTCTGTCGTATCTCAGAGCCAGAAGATATTTCACTTTAAGTTGCTCATGAATAGAAATAGTTTTATTATCTTTGTAAAGCCATTTCTCTCAATGCCAAAAACTGTGAGACGGGCTCCCTCTAGAGTCTTATCTCTGATACAAACCCTGAATTACAAAACATTGCATAGGTCATTTATATGTGCCAACATCTTACTTAGTTCCTTTAAGAAAAAAATGTTCTGAGATACCACTAGTGGAAAAAAACGCTTCACACTCCCAACTAAAAAGGTTTATGTATTTGTACAGACCAATTAATGCTGTGCAGTTAATTCTGCTCTTCCATATATCTATCACAAGATCCAAATAAACTTTTTAAATATTTCAAAAATCTGAAGCTAAACTTAGAATTGGAATCCTCTATCTGTATAAATACATATATATCTTTAAATAAATGCATTATGTATATGTAAAAACATCGCTTTCCCCTGAACACCTCTTAAAGTTGTTTCAGTAACTCAAGCAGCAACCTGGAGCTTGATCTTGTTTGATTCAGGTCCGTGGATGCTTTCCCACTGACACGAGCATAAGAACCTGCGAGCAGATTCTTAGCTCCTCTGGGAGGACAACTTTTGCCATTAACTAGTGAAAACTGTATTATAACCCACACATAATATAGACTACATATTCTTATCTTCTACCCAGAGGACAGCAAGTGTGGAGGTGAGATGGCAAACATCTGAGTAAGACTGGGCTGTGTCTTCTTTCCTCCACCAAATACACCAGGGAGGCAGAGATGAAGCAGCATGGATGGGGGATATAGGCTGGACCAGGAAAAAAACTGGCATCATTAGTTTTTCTTCCCTAAGCAAAGGGAAAGCATATCATGAATCTCAGGATATAGGCCCTCACACAATTCCATAAGCGCCTCCATGCAAATACACAGTACCTCTTTCTCCACCTAATACAAGCAGCAGTGATGAATCCTAGGCACAAGGAATACAACAATTTTATAACAACAAGCGGTTTCATTTCATTTTCAATAAACAGAAAAAAATCAACTGAAAAAAAAACCTTTTGAATGTATAAAAACTCAGTGTAAATCTAGCTAGCACCTTCCCAGCCTCATATTTTTATGTTCTTTTGTTTCCCACTCTTTGGGAAAGAAAACACAAGACTTTGCCTTCAGGAAAGTATATTATATTGTAGATGTGACAGCCTCTTCTAGAACAAAGAGATTATTACTTCCTCATAATTACATAATTGTAATTGTCAGATTTAACACAGTTGCACATACATAACCGAAAAAGTAAACATGTGGATTAAAATCTATCATTGACAAGAGGTACAACAAATCATAAATGCTTCCCTCACTTCCTAATGCTATGATTCACAGTCTTGTTTTGCTCTACAGTTCTACCTCTAAATCTCATAACACGCTTTAAAAAAAGAAACAAACTAGCATATCACTAGATTAAGTTGTCTATTAAGTTTTCTTCAGAACAGTTAAGAATAGTTTTCAGATTTTTTTTTTCCCCCACTGCAGATCATCCATTAGCTTACATTTTCTCTTGACAATGTACTAGGTGCGCTAGGGCTGATATCATAGTCATCCTCTGCAGAGTCGGACAAGGAAAAGGTGTGACGAGTGAAGATTCTGATGCCTTAACTATCTCAGTCTTCCTTAAATTATTTGGCTGAGCACAGGAAACTGTCTGCACAGCCTCTCAAAAAACAGTGGTGCTTCCTAAACAAAAAAGAATATGTTCAATGACACCATGCAGTCCCTCAGGCTTTTGATAGGTCTATGCCAGAGGTCAGTCAGTTAAGGATGACAGGGTTAGAAAGCAACAACAGTCTGGAAAAGTTGCTCATTTTTAAAAATCACCTTATATTAGTATGTATCAAGACAACTAGAAATGAATGCATTATGTCATATTTTCCTTTCTTTATGCTTCAGTGCAAGACTATATGTGCAATTACATCACACATTTTCGTTACTACTGCAGTTAAGATTTCCTCTACTAGAAACCAGAAGTTTCACCTATTAATAAAACAAGACAGCACCTGTTAAAGGTGGAAAGGATTATCAAATATTACATACAACATTACGTAAGTTTTCAAACACATATCAATTCAGGAGCTTCTACAAAGATCATTCTGCCTTGAATGCTTAGGGATATGGTTTAGTTGAGGGGTTGTCAGTGTTAGGTTGATGAGTGGAGTCAATGATCTTAAAGGTCTTTTCCAATCTAGGCAATTCTTTGATTCTGTAATGAATCCATATTAGCTTTTGCTCCTCTTTCACAGGTCCTACAGGTCCCCACAAGCTGGGTAAAAGATGGGTTTGGGATTTTCTTTTTTGCATCCTTGGAAGGTAAGTTTTTGAAAAATAATCAGATGAATGAATTACTATCAACGTAGGTTTTTTTCAGGGACAACCCCTTTTGGCAGCTCCATATTGTATTTAAAAGGGATTCAGTCAACATTCATCTGGAAACCTGATCCCACAATACACCATTAGGAAGAATAGTAACATTTAGTCTGTGATTAAAATAATTTTATGACAACATCCTACAAAAAATATGTTCAAACATGAATAAATTAAGTAGTTACTCTAAACCACTTGTCTATTGATTTCCTTAGGAAGTCAACAGCCACAGCAGCCAGCCCCACTACCCTGCCTCCAGCAGGATAACTGCAGCTCCAAGCTCCTATTGTAGTTGGTCCAGCACAGTGTTTGGCCTAGGGCTGAGCCAAGGCCAGGCATTTAATATTCCTAACCCAAAACCGAGGCAACACAATTCTGGGAGCTCTGATTTGTAAGGTAGACAGGATGAAGTCAAAGCAGAGGAATCTGAGAATTAAACTGCCGCATCCTAGCTAAGACAAGTACCATGTTTTATCCCTTCCTAGGAGACAGCAGTTCAAAACATTCCTTTCAGCTAAGCCTGCTACCTTCTGATCCAGTGCTCTTCACAACACAACTGAGATCAGTGCAATGGCACAAGCACCGTCCTCTGTGCTGGAGTCCCGTTCAGACAAGTGCCTGCAGTCAAACATCCTTGACTTCACCACCAGCAGCCCAGATCATAGGAGGGAAACAAGTCCAGGTGGGACTTAAGCCTATGTGGGACCCAGGCTCCCCACCAACAGGCCCAGGTCCCACTGCAAGGGACACCAGCAATGCCCTTCTCCAACAAAACTGGGATCTGCCCACATCTCGGCTTCCAGAGAGATGTTCCAGATGTTCTTGTTCCAGGGCAAGGACCAAGCTGCCCGAGTGCAAGCCCATGGCTGCCCACGCCTGCCATCCCCCACAAAGCACAGCTACGCAGCTCAGCTTCAACTATGGCAGCGGTTGAATACTCATATTAAAGTTGTTTACTCGAAAAGCAACTACAAAGCTCTTAGTAAATATCACATTTTTTAAGAAATGCCAAGCAGTTAAAATTTGCTTACATATTTACAATAACTATCACAGCCAGTCAGGGTTGAAGCATGATGATTTGCAATTTATGTACAAATGCTAGTTTACATAACAAAAGCTAGTCACAGTAACTTTGGCTTCCACCATATTCTGACAAATTCTTGGATCTTTTTACTGCATTATGGCATTTCTACAGCTGTTAAATCTATTGCCTTGATTGCACAGACAAGTTCTGCAAACATTCACAGACACAAACATCCTCTTTGGTTTTTTTTTTTTTAGTTTAAAGCACTTCAGTGCAGTCATGGATCTTTTTTGGTTTTTAAACCACCACATACAAATGCAAAGTGCCTACAGAACTGAAACTATGTGTGCTACACAGTTTCCTCTCACTTTGAAAACCATGATTTCATAGTAGCCCTCCTAATACCTTTATAATTTGCTTATAAGAAATCATATGCCATTACAACCTTTCACCTTAAACATAAATTGAGGACACACAGAGCTAAAATCAAACGCAAGTGTTTTTATTTTTTATTTTAATTCAAAGACCACTTAGTAAAGGAGCTGAAATCAGCTGATATTTCCAGAGCTGTGAAAAGGACACTGTGACAATTCCCAGTAAGTTCAATAAAACCACAGCAGTTCACACCAACCACAGGGAAAGCAGTTCTCTGGTCAGAATCCAGCCCAGCGACCAGACTGTTCATTTAAAATACTCTGTATTTCAGCTTTAGCACATACATTTATTGTAAGAGCCTCAAGTGCAAACTGTCTGGATTGCAAGATGCTTTAGAAAGCTAGTCTTAACTTTGTTACAATTTCAGCATAGAAGTTAAAACTATATGATGATTCAGAGCACAAATTGGAATCTATTTATGGACCATGTACTTTAACAGGATCACAGGGAACAATTTTAAATGAATATAGATAAAAATAATACCATTAACATCAGTTTTACATTAATGAGCCAAGTTTAGTTGGTTATCATTCCTCAGTCTCATTAAGGATATCTGAACATGAATCGTAAGAAATTTAAAATAATATATTGGGTTTATCTATCAGGCTTTTTGAACATTTTCTTTTCATCAGAAATTATAAATAGGAAGTAAATAAATGAACAATACAAATAAATCAGTTTTAAATTCTGTACTATCTCAAAGGTTTAAAATGCAGCACCCTGTACAGTCAGATGTATAAACAGTGACATATGTCATACCAGTGGAAGGGAAAGCTTTTTCACACCATGCTGTCATCAGAAATCAAACTATGCATGATACCTAATTCAAAAACCCCACTGGATGCTAAGACAGCTACAATACAGGTAGAAGTGATCATGTCAATACAGCACATCAGTGTATACGATTTGATGTCCCAGCTATTCTAGAACATGTTCATAATGAATAAACCTTTATCTACTTGCAAAGTGGAAGAGGCAGCAGCACCACTGCAAACACCACCAGTCAAACACCTGTTCCCTCCTTCAGTAGTAAAATACTAAAATAAAACAAAAAGAATGACCTATGTACCCAAAGGGAGGACCATTTTAAATCTCAGCGATGACAGAACAGTTGTGTGTCTAGTCTGCAACAAGCTGCCACACGGTTTGCCCCTACTGTGCATGATAATATGTAGAGACTTGTAGAACATGTATGGTCTCCACTACATGCTGCACATTATGGTTCAGGTTAGAAGAAATGCAACAGCCATGAGGAAATACTGAGGCACAAAGACAAGAAGAACACTATTGTGACAGACTTTACACTGACGAGGGCAGGTACCCTGCATAAATAGCGCCATACAGCCCCATCACAAACCCCTTGCTCTGAAGAGCATTTACAAGAATAATGCTCATGATGTCAAAGGAACTATTTTTGTGAATGAGTGTTCCTTAGTGAGAGTAAATGATCATGACCTATGTCATTAATATGCAAAATACCAATCTTTAAATAACTAACCCGATATGACCCCAGCACTTTCACTGCCTTTGACAAGCATGACTTGATATCCTCTAGCCTAAAATGTCAATCTCTGGACATTTTAAACTTTCTCCTTTTTAACATTTGTCTCTACTTCCTGTGAGTACAGCTTTTCCTAGGTCAAGTAGCTACACTTGGACTAAAGGGTCTGTAGGGAGTAACTGCACTCTCTGAAGAGCACAACACCCATGAATGGAGAGTGGAAATCCCAGGCTTTAGCCTGCAGCAAATCATTCAGCCACACATGTACGCACAGAGGCTATCAAACCTGGTGCTGAAGAACAACAAAGCTGTGCAGTGAAGGGAGGAAGTAGGACAAATACAGACTTGTCTCATTTCATCCTAACTCACATCATCGGCTTAAGGTCAAACATTTGACTTGCTGTTCATGCGCCATAGCATGTAGAGTCTGTGAAGATGGGAAATCTCAGTACTGCAGAATGTTTCATTTTATTTCTAAACAGTGCCAAACAGATAAAAATTGCTGAGAAGGGGCCAGTGCTGCAGGAAAAGTGGTAGTAAGTCAACAGAACCAGAAGAGAATCATTAAGGTTGGAAAAGACCTCTAAGGTCATCAAGTCCAACCATCAACCAACACTACCATGACCACAAAACCATGTCCTCAATTGCCACGTTTATATGTTTTTTTAACACCTTCAGGGACGTTGACTCCACCACTTTGCTGGGGAGCTTATTCCAGTGCTTGACCACTCTTCCAGTAAAGAAATCTTTCCCAATATCCAATCTAAACCTCTCCTGGTGCAACTTGAGGCCATTTCCTCTCATCCCATCCATAGTTACTTGAGAGAAGAGACCAACACCCACCTCTCTACAACCTCCTTTCAGGTAGTTTTAGAGAGCAATGAGGTCTCCCCTCAGCCTTCTCTTCTCCAGACTAAATAATCCCAGTTCCCTCAGCCGCGCCTCATAAGACACATTCTCCAAACCCCTCACCAGCTTTGTTGCCCTAAAAATCCTAAACCTTCAAAGGAAAATTTAAATTATAAATGAGGAGAAGCAAGATCATCTTGCATATTGACTAAGCACTGTGAAGATTAAGAACAGCTTCCATTTGTTTGCCCCCTCCCCCTTTTTTTTTTTCACATTTACA
>JAVSBS010023734.1:18659-37291 GCA_033124195.1 Coracias cyanogaster | reverse complement strand
AGCTGATGAGGAGAATCAAGCTTTTAAAACACAAATTATTTTAAAATTTGTGTAACAGGAGAAAACAGCACTTCTCACTGTATTAATGGTCCCAAACTCATTGAATTTTCATGTGTGAAATTGCATCCAAGAGAGAACTATGCTTTAGCTATTAGAATATGCAGACAGTAGTACTATTTCAGATTAAAGCTCTATTTCATTTAGTGTTCACTCTCTGACAGGAGCTGGTGTTGTACTTTAAATAAATTAATCCTGCATTAGTTAGATATGTCAACTGGCAAGTATTAGATCAGAATGCAGAATGTTCAATATTCCTTCAGAATTTTTCACTGGTAACTAGTCCTTTAACAACCAAAAAACCCCAATCAATTATATTCAATTTTGTATGTAAATTTAAGTCTCTGCAAGGCTTACCAATCTATGACAGAACACTTAGAAGTACTATTCTTGGTTTAGGAAACATTGACCTAACTTTAATTTGATTTGTGTTAAATTTTTTTGCCTCGGTTTCTCTGTGGCATTGTGTTCTGCTATTAAATGTGCTGAAAAAGTTTCTAGAATTTATAAAACTTATTAATCTTCCCTTGGTGTCTGCTTTATAGTAAGGAAGGTGGTAAAAATTCTCTTTATTGTTAGTTTTATAGTTCTTTATGTTCATCTCTTAAGTCTTACAGTATTTCCATTTTCTCCTAAGAATTGTTCTTTTATCTGCAGATATTCTTATGTTGTTGTTCTGCATGTGTAGGAGAGAAGTGTTAAAGAGGTGTTAAGTTAAATTCCTGAAAGATAAAGGCAGAGTGTGTCAGTGATGGAGGCTGATCTCACTATAATGAAAGGGAACAGTTTTAGAGAGACAGATAAGGCACTTATAAAACTTGTTGCCAGAAGGTTGTAGAAAATGTTTTCTGCTACAGTGACCAAAAAAAAAAAATAACCTATTAAGTTCAGGTTCTTCATAAAACCTGTTGAGTTTCTTAAGATTGCTTATTTTCAATGTATTTTCTGTTCATTTCTGTGTTTCATGAGAGCTTGATAAAGTTAAACTATAAAGCAGATACTTTGTCTTTTAGTGAAAAGACACCATTATAGAATCATAAAGTGAATAGACTATGATACACTGAAAGCAGGAATTGTTGGTGTGTGGGTTCGATACAGTCCTAGGACTGCTCTTCAAGAATGGCAAGTTGTTATCTGAGTGCATGATAGGTCAGCATTAAAAGTTTACAGAGGAGATAAATGGTAAGCAGGATGTTTTATTTATGATAGGTCACAGTAAAATTAAGAGTCCACCTAGATATTAAATCAATAGAATTGTCAATTTTCTGATATTTTCACAAGTTGATGCCTTGGTTGTTTTGACTTGATCACTTGGTCATCTTTCACTATTGACTCCTTACTAAAAGCTGTAACATGGTTGTGGTGCTTCTTATATATATTATTAAAAGTGAAATGTTGACTGCTGATACTATTGCTTTGAGACATTACAGCCTTCAGCATATAAAAGTAGTACACTGTGACAGACTTTTTCACCCAAGATTTTGTGCTTACTGGTCAAATAACTGAGAACACAACAGGAAAAATTTCTGACTTTATTCCTTGGTCAATTAGTTGTTTCTTAGCTAAAAAGATTACTCCATTTATATGGGGAAACATGAACATGGAAAGGTCTAAATAGGGTCATTTCTATCCTAGCTGAGGAACAGTTTTGCAATATTATCTACATACAGCTTGACTGGCCAGACAGTAAAGAATAATTTGAGTAAATCTCATTTTCCAAGCAGAGTTAAAGCAGTCTTCTATACCACTGTATTCCATTTCTGTCATAATTTTGTTTCACACACTAAAAAAACTGGAAGGAAAAAAGAGTGTAAGTCAGTTGGTAGCTGAGCAGCACTACCTGACTCCATACAGGTTTTCCCCCGGTGTCTCCTAGCAACAGGGGTGTAGTTTAATGCTGCCTAAAGAGATCTCAAGTCAAAGACTTCACCAGTAGTCATCTGATGAACACCAGAGCTAATGTGAAGAGACGGGATTCTGAGTTGTCCTTAATGCCCATTTTGCTTATGAACAACAGAGAATAGCTTACATCATTATCCTGGCCATTTTTATAAAATTGTGTGTGGTAATGAGGGATGTTGTCAACGCCTAATTTTCCTAGTTTATCTAAACGTTAGTATGCGTGTGTATTTTTTTTTTCAGACTAGAAGCAGAGTAAAATGTAGTGTTAAACAGAATACATTTCAGGAGCAGCATGAAAATGCTGCTGAAATATTTGCCCTTCCCAGCAAAAACCAAGAACATAGTTAGGAAAGGTACCTTACTAAACTCAATAATTTGTATTGCTGGGGACTCTTTGACAAGTATGCTAGAGGTGTCCTGGATCTTCCACTGTTAAGGATACAAGAGGTGAAAAATGAAGCAATTCTACATGTGGTTGGAACACTTTATTAATCAAACTTCATTGTACTGATACAAAAATACTCATTATACTTAAAATTTTGTAGACTAAAACTGCAGACAGGTTTAAAAACTTTTATAATTATTCATGAAGGTACTACTTCATAACTTAATAGAAACCTTAGAAAATAATTAGAACAGTTTATTTAAATAATTGCCAAAGTAATTGCTGAACAATCCTTCACAAACGGGCTGAAAGTTTCCAGCGCTGTCCTAGCGAGAGGCTAATCTCACCAGCTGTCAGAACTGTGACATTTGCTCAGTATATTTCTGTGACCTGTCTTAACATATGTATCACTGTCTGAAAAAAAGTGCACTTGGAAGGTATGCACAATTACCTAGTTTTGAAATTTATTAGAAACAATTACTTAGTTGATATTGGAGCTGCTAAAATGTCAATGTGTAGAGGTTAATTTTCTAAAGTAAACTTTGTATTACTAATATTGGATGAAACGTTTGATAACTCAGACTCAGTCACTTCCTACCTTAAAAGATCTGTGTGGTAAGAGTATTATGTACTGCTGCTTTATTTGCTTTTGTTTTCTTCAGGTAATACACTTCAGCTTCTCTTCATAGATTTCACCCAGTTGTTTAAATGCCAGCAGAACGTTATCATTTGGATCGTCACACAGTTCACTCAGTGATGTTCTGTTTTGTTTTTTTTTAAAAAAAAAAAGCATTGTTTTGTTTTATGTTGGTTTAAAGATTAAATATATATATTTATATTAAAAAGCACAAGTTTGTCATACCCAATGGCCTTGATGAGGAGTGAAAAATCCTTGAGTGCGTAGTAAGCATCTCCTTCATTTAACCTAAAGAAAGAAGAGAATTCAAATGGCTATGCACTATAAGGTACTGCTTTGCTTAAACCCTGCTGTGTCAGTTGGGTAAGGATGCAGAGAGCGTATGCTGTGGCCTCAAACGCTGACATACTAGTTCATTAGGGTTACGGTAAAATAACTAAAAATAATAATGCTGTAGAGATGTGTTTCTGTAATTATATCAAACATAAGACTTGTGACTAATATTTGGAAAGATAATTTATTAATTATTTTGGGGACACAAATGTGCCACAAGCTAAGCGGGGATGCTATACTTGAGACAAATCTGCTGGCTGAATTGAGCAGGAGATAGCATAAGCTTTCCACACATGATGAAGATCCTCTATTTTACAAAAAGGACCACTAATTACTGAAAGGTAATATAATAAACTCAATTCCTAGTAATTAAGAATAATACATTTTAAAAATTATAATCAGTATTGTCTTGAAAATAACAGAATTATAGAATGGTTTGGGCTGGAACAGACCTTTAAGGATTACCTGGTCTAACCCCTTTGCCAGGAGAGACACCTCCCACTAGGTGGCTAGAATCTAAGAATGTGATTCTATAATCAGTGTATTTCCTCAGCTCCTGATAATGTGGCACTGGTGCCAGACTATGCTGTTATAACTACAGCAATGGATGAAATCTGTATTCTAATTGTTCTTATTAGAATCTGCTTTGAAGGGCTTACAAAAAAACCTGGATGTTATATGCTCCCAACAGCATCTTCAGGGAGCAGAGTGAAGTGGTATTTCCATACCCATGAATAAGTTACTGGCTATGAGCATGAAGGCAAAAATAAAGATACTTGACAGAGTAGCGGGGCGAGGCAGCTTGTGGTTGAGCTTTTTGAGCTGAGGTTGGGAATAAAACAGATGCGTGAATGGCTTCATTAAGAAGTGCGAGCTAGAAGTTTTATGAAGAGATGGATTTAATGAACAAGGTTATGAAAGGCCAGTGAGATTCAAAGGTGAAAGTAATCATGTCTCTAAAAGACTGAAGAGGACAACAGGGCTGTAGATGTTAGGTAAGAGCAAAATAAGATCTCAAATTTAGCTTCTGAGAAGAAGAAACAAGACTGATGCAGTTTGTAAGTTTTTTAATTAGGAATGTGAAAGAGTGTCAAAGAGTGCTTGCTCTATGAAGTGTAAGAGCTTGGCAGGCTCTTCAGAAGTTGGGTGTTTGGTTTTTTATTTGATCAAGGGTATTTTCATAATGAAAAAGATCAGGAAAGTCCCTGAAGTAAGGAAGCCCAATGCAGTACTCCAGGGGATGACAACATGGTAGCAGAGAGATGTCAAAAGCTTCGTCAAGTACTACAGAAATAGATAAAAGGAGTTGTTCATTATCATTGTTAAAAGATACAGGCAAAAGAGTGTAAAAGAGCACATAAAAACTACAGGTTTGCAAAATCTGCTGCTTAAACATGAAAATATGATGAGATAGGGCCATGGTCAACCAGCTTGGGTAAAGAGTTTTTGGTGGGTGGTTGGTTTTTTTCCTTTAAAGAGTGAGGATGGTATGACTGAATTATCAGGACAAGTTACTAAATGGTTAGAAAAGACTATGAGAAGGGGAAGTACTGAAGGAACACATACAAATACTGAATGTGAAAGTCCAGTTTCTATTATGACAGTCCTCCTGTACCATAAAAGAGCTTGTAGCTTGGATGCCTGTGTCTTTTAACAGTGATCACAAATTCCTCCTTTAATCTATTTCTGTCTTTAGTATTTGACCAAGCTTTTGGCATCTCTGCTACTAAGTTATCATCTTCTGGACTACAGCATTGGGCTTCCTCACTTCAGGGACTTCCCTGACCTTTGCCATTGTGAAAAAAAACATGATTAAATAAAAAAGACTTCTGAAGAGCGTGTCAAAATAACTTCTGTCACTGAAGTCAAGGCTTCAGTCTTGACATTGTACTCTTCTGAAGACCCAGCTAATACTTTACAGCCACTGCTATTGGACTTTAATGTAGAATATATTTTATTCTCATTAAAACATTCAACTAGTATTTAACAGATCTTCCATCCCTAAGTTCTGGAGGGAGAAGGCTTTAAAAACAAGAAGGGGTAATTATGTACCACACTGTAAACAATGCTGCTGTTTAACTATTAAAAATTATAGCACATACCAATTATCAGTTGTCAATGCAATCAAGGAACCATGCTTATAAAAGTCCAGTGCATATGCATTGAGTGGCCTCCTCCTTCCTTGATTATCATACTTGTTCAAATAAAGCAGGGGACAGTTTGTGACATTAATTCCAAGGGAATGTAAGACAGCCTAAAAAAAAAATAATAATCTGTTGAGTAGCTACTGCAGTTTTGTTCTTACGCCTATTTTGCTGAACCTACACCTTTAGACCCACAGCTGGAAAGTCCCACAATTCTAATCCTGGACCTCTCAAAAAATCTGTGCAAGTACACGCAGGCTGTAGGCATAGGAAAGAGTTTGTTACTAAACTGACGCTGCCAGTGCAGCTCTGGGGCGTTCGGAATAATACAAAGTTTGAGTAGGCCACGGGCTTTCTCTTGAGTCATAGATGATTAATTCAGACCCTCTCACTGATGCTTTCAATGTATTAATTAACCTTAAGCATGGAACATTTTAAGGATGATGGTGAACTTAGTGCTACAAAGCCCAGGTTGAAGACTGCAGGAAAACACAAGCTGACAGTACACAATGTCTATTACAGTTAAGCTAATTCATGTGCTAACGTAATCGCTGAAACGCCAGTTGAGAAGCAAATGATCAGTGCAATAATGCATCTTTTTGCTAGGATCCTTAAGACTACATGTGATTGATTAAAAAATAATAATAATAAATAATCTCCTGACATGGAGAAAACAAACAGGGGATATGGTTTGAATCTGAAATTTTAGAGTGATTTACTTGTCTCAGAGTCCAAAGACACAAAGGCCTTGCAAGGAAGCAAACTATTTACAGATTTTTGCAAGAAACACAACAGATGGATGTAGGAACTGTGATAAGACAGTGTTACTTGGTGCTGGTTGGTGGGGGTTTTTTTTGAGAACTTTCAATTTGTTTTTCCTAAAGAGTGACACTTTAGCATAGTGCCATCATATTGTACAGAGGAAAGAAGATTGTAATAAAAAAAATATTTTTTCAACTATAATAAAATTCTGCCCCCATGAAAAAATAACTTACTTTGTTAATGATCTCCCCATGAAATAGATCGTTATCAACCACTCCAGATAAGCATGCAAAAGGTGAGATGGCAGATACGCTTTTGGTGTTGTCCATTAAATAAGATGCTAGTTCAGAGCCATGCCAATTCTTCGATGTAAAATCTAGACAAGAAGTTTCAAATGCAACGTAAGCTATGCAAGCACAAGCTGCCTTTCAGCAATCTATTTTAAAAGTGAGAAATTTTCCATTCAGTAGATAGTGATAGGAAATAGTTAATCTTCTACACTTTAATCCTTCTTGATAGATGTTTGTTTCTTTTGTTTGTAAGAATCTCTGCACAATTGATTATAGTACATAAGAGCTTCCTAGTGGTGAGAATAATGATGGCTCAATCCCCCACAGTCACAGTTTTAAGCCTTCCTCTTTGACTTATCTGTAGCCAGAACTGCTAACAGCATGAAGTTGTGCCAAAAACAAAGGGAACGCTACTATCAGAAGACTTAATTTTACCTTCATCTTTTATTCTGTCCTATGTTGAAGAAAATTTTTTTTCAACCTGTATTCACAGGTCTTAATAGCTAGACATCGAATAATTTTTACTGCTGTCCTCTGGACTCCCAGACAACATTCTTCTTGAAGCATGGAGCTCTGAAGAATCAATATTGTAACTGAGGCCCTGTTAGGGCTCAGGTATGTGAAGGCCATCACATACAAGTGCTCTGCTTTATGCAACCCAGTGTGAATTTCTGTTCTTCCAACAGCACAGCATTTCAGTTAGCTTATGGTCTCCCTGTAACTTCAGTCACTGTCTGCAGAAGACCCATCTAGTTATTTCTAAATATATTTGTACTTTTTTATTTCCTTTTCTGAGTAGAAACTTATTCTTTCTTTCAAAATTATCAAGGATTCTTTCAGCCCTTACGTTGCATCCTTTTCTGCTTTGTGTTATGGCTAAGTATGCTGTAGTTACTGTTTATGGCACTCATAAAAAAATCTGAGTGTTTTGACATAGTATTTTTTTGCAGCCTTGCCATAAGTAAGTACGAAACTCTCTGCCACCTCTTGAGCTACAGGACATGGTGTGACCTTGCATTTCTTTTCCTGTAAATCTAATGGAAAATATTTCTTTCAAAGTGAAATAGCTTCAGCAAAATGGGGAGAATGCAACCAGATTGCACCTTCCATTTAACCAGGAAACTTTACCACTCAAGTAGAATAGGAAATTCAGCTTCCACAGCTCACATCCTGGATAAAAGTAGCATTAGTAATGTGTATGTATATATATAAAAGGGGTACGTATCCTGAAAATGCAAGGCAGCCCATGCTTTGCTCTTCTAGTTTGGAATTCCATCATTCTCTGATTTACAGCTCTATTTCCTAAATTTTTCAGGTAACATACCAAGGTGGAGGGTCCTTCTATTGTTAAAATAAGCAATCTTAAATTGAATATGGAGAAAGTAGGATTTCATGATAGTGTCCATTTCATACCATTATGCAGTGCTTCCGAGTGCTCTGTACTGGAAATGGAAAACTGCTGCTCACCATCAGTGCCCCACCTTTGTATTAAGTTGACACCCACTTTATACAAAACTTTCTATGATCCAGCGATCACCATACTTGAAACTCAAAGCAGATGATGAGATTAACATGAGGTTACGTAGTAGGTAAAAATATTATTACACCCAATGGCAATCTATATTGCTTGGTAATTTTATAGTCATGTCTTTTCATATTACTTTGGTTATTGAGCATCATTTATTGGCATAAGTAGCTTAGCTGATTTAACAAATGGTGCAAAGATCTTCTTTAACTGTTACTTCAACCTTAAGGCTGTTCAGATGTTGAAGTTCTAAGCTTTGTAAAATGAAAGCAATTCAAGTATCACAGGCATTTAAGGATCTGCAAATGAATTCATTATTAGATAAAAAGGTTTGTATTCAGTAATTACAGTTAATATATTTTTCTTTTTATAAAAAAGTCCCTTTGATTTTTATTTCCTCTACAAAATAAAAGATTAGCAACTAAAATGACCCATACAAAACTTACACCATATACAATATGATCTATAATGCTTGTAAAATAAGTTAAATAGAAATTTTATGTTTATTAGCATATCTGAATTAACTTTCTTAATTTACAAAGTAAGAATTAACCTAAATTTCCTAACACAATCAATTAAATAGATTATGAATATGCATTAATTTTCCACTTCCTACCTGTCTTTGACAGTGGAAGTCTGTATTCTTGTTCCATATCTGCCAGCTTGGCAGTTGTCAGAAGAAAATGAGCAAAATTTTCCTCCACTTTGGTGTTGTACTCTTTTACAGCATCTGCAAAGTCTTCTGGCAGATCTTCTAGAAAGACCTAGAATAACACACAGTTTATTGATTCCTTCAGGTACTTTCTCCAAGAGTCTTTCCACATTGGTGCATATGTAAAGTATAAGTACCCACATAGTGTATTAGTAACAAGAAGGAAAGAGTGCAGCTCCAAACTTTACCCAACTTCTGCATGGATCTTGAAGGTGAACAAGAATTTCATGCAGAAAAAGGCAGGGAGGAAGTAAAGGAGTCAGGAATGAAAGAGTGAAGTTAAGCCTGAGGAAGGCAGGGGGAGGGAGAAGGTGGTGTTGAAATTTTTAATTTTTGTTTCTCACTACAAAAGTCCATTTTAATCAGCAACAAAGTAATTTAATTTTCCACAAGGTGAGCCTGCTTTGCCCATGATCATAACTGGTAAGCAATCTCCCTGATTTTGTCTCAACCCATGAGCTTTCCATCCTATTTTCTCCCCCCTCCTGTTGAGATGGAGGGGTAGAAGATCAGCCGGGTGGACAGCAGCTACCTGCTGGCTCACCAAGCTACTGTAGATCCATAATGACACTAGTCTAACTGACAAAAAGAAGCACTCATTGAAGTGGTACACACAAGTTACAGTAAAGAACAATGCTTTCTCTACCTTTGACTGGCAAAATCTGTATTTATATTCCACTGAGCAGGCTGGAAGATATTTTCTCCCAAATAGGTTTGCTAGAACAAGCACTAGCTTTTCCAGCACATCTTCTGAAAACACAGTAGAGCCTATGTGAAAAAAGAAAGTACTTGGGTTAAATGTGAAAGTGACCAAAAAAACCCCACCTTTTATTTTTTTCCTTAAAATAACTCCCATTCAGGAGTTTCCTTCCCAGCTGCCATTGTCACAACAGAGATTATGTAGAACTATGTTGGATAAACATAACTCATTACATTAAAAAAAACTCTGGTAGATAATTAAGCAACTAATAATATGTACAAATTAATAGTGTATTCTTATATGTTCACATACTGCAGCGTGTCTCAGCGCACAGAACGGATGAGACTCAGGTAATGAGACATTAGTAGTACTTCAGTTTTTTTATTTGTTGATATTCAGAGTGGTCATTCATCTTACATGCTACAAGGCATTCAAATCTTGCTCTGGAGTCAGGATTATTATTTTTCTTTGTATAGCGTTCTTTTTTACCTCATCAGAATGTTTCACAAACAGAAAATTTAGGTTCATGATACCAGCATTGCCACATGAGTGCCTTGGCTTTCTCAGACAGAAACAAGAGCCTATGCAGTGTGTAGAGGCAGAGGCCAAGGATATGAGGATGAAGGCTAGGCAAGCCAAAAGTGGCAGCAGCAAGAAGCCACCCAGAAAAACTGAGAACCATTACACAGTCTGCCACAGACTGCAATTAAGATGCATGGAGTATTATTTACCTTTCATTGGCTGGCACAATTTGTGGAATAAACCTTTCACAAGAAAGCTCACCAAAACAAAATTTGAAGGTTCATAATAGTACAAGTGTGTCACAAGTCCAGCAAATCCTCTGGGGTTACCTTCTTGATCCAAGTAGCCCTATTTAATTTAAAAGCAAAAAAAGCTTAGTTGTGAAAGATGAACTTGGCCATGACAAAAATATAAAAAGGTGGCATTCAGAAGAATAGTCCTTCAACCTAATGCATAGGTACCTGAGACCGTTTAATTTCCACTGAAAAGCAAAAATTTGTCCTTACTGAAAAACAATTCAATTGAATTAACTTGAAACTTAAAGCATTCTAATTTTTTCTGTTTCCTTAAATTTCTAACAGAAAGAAATAGGCTATTGCTACGGAATATAAAATACATGGTTCTTTAAACAGAAGTGTGCTAGCAAATGAGAATCTGTAGATTTAAAAAGCACTACCTTTTATGTGAATGAGTTAAAACCTACCTCTTTGATAAGAAATTGCAAGGAAAACAGAAAATAAATTTTTAATATTTCAGTGTATCTTTCTTTTCTGAAAGACATCAGTGAGTGCTTCAACACTGACAATGCCTGGTAAAAAAAAATAGAAAAAAAAGAAGAAATTAGAGATCCAAGGGTATGTTGATATTGTGACAAGCAAAGAAATTTATTCAGCTTTTATGCTTTGTTTGATTGATTTGTTTTCAGGGTAAAAATGCTGGGTGGGGTTATGCTGTAGTTTTACGTAAATTGAATGCCTAACTCCTGGAAAAGCTTGTGAAAAATTCCATCCTCTGTCAGATGCGTGCTCATTTTCTAAATTTATGCTAAGGTTTGTAGAGTAAATTACATGAAATTCATACAGAGATCTAAAAAACCCAGGATTTAAATATCATTAAACTGAATCCAAGAAGCTTTGAAATTGTTCGTTACACTTTCATACCATTTTAATATTTAACAGCGAAGTTTACCAATTTATTTTGTTATCTTAAGAAGACTTATGTCTGAATTTATTCAGTGAGTCCTTGAAAATAAATGTCTACATGCTGAAGTGGATGTAAAAAACAGATTATCCAAATGTAAAAGTTTCTTAATAATTACAAGAGGAGATCTCCGACCAATTTGTAGTCATGGCCATAGGTTGTTTACTTAAATCACTGTACTAAATGGCAAGAACAAGAATTCTTTTATTCCAGGGAGGTAGTAGGTGGATTTAAATAAGTGAGCAAGACATAGAATTTTCTCATTGTTTCAGATGAGATGCCATTTCATAGCTCCCTTTTCCCTATGAAAATATATGTTCACATCTTTTCCTCAAATAAAGCTGAATTTTTAAATATTGGAAGACTTCCTGATTCTCCAAGGTAATGTAAATATTGCATAGAACAAGAGTCAGTAAAAATACCTTCCTGATAGTAACACTCTTTCTAATGATATTTCTTGCAAAGAACAAATGCACAAAAATGGACAGTACAACACTGTGGAGAAGATGGCACAGGGACTAGAAGCAGAATAGCCAAGTATGGAATTTCAGCTGGAGGCAGATGGCTTGCTTCTGAAGTGCATAACTTTCTGCTCATGTTAAGGAGACATAATTTCATTAAATAACTATTATGAAAAAATTTTAAACCTTTGCTTTGGCATCTGCTTTGTCATCAGCCCTTGCAGCCAACAGCATGAGTCTCAATATTAAGGTAATGGTCAACGGAAACTGGCCTTTCAACTGAGGTACATTGGATTTGATAAGTCTTTCAACTTTGGGCAGTGGGATATCGTAGAAGAACACATTGCCAATCACATCTTGTCCCCGTCTTCCAGCACGTCCTGACATCTAAGAATAAAGTATTCAATAATCATATTATTAAAATTATATTAATTTTAAAATAAAATATGCCTAAGTTGTATATACTGAACCGTCTACACAGTCTTAATAAATCATTCATGCAGAACTATTAGAAGGAAGTGTGCAAAACATGTTGTAGCTCAAATATACTGGTTTACAAATTTGGTGGGTTTATACACTTTTTAAAATATGAACTTCCAAATTTGATGGAAGACCTAAACACAGGTCAGGATATTTATGTTCTCTCACGTGTCTTTGTAACATTTCTATTTATTCAAGGTAAATTTTAACTTAATTTATACCTGTACATCAGCTTTGTTTTCCAGTTACATTTAGCTATGAATTACCTCTGGGTAGATTGGGGCAGAGGTAGTATCAGTATGAACAAAGAGCAGAGAATATGAATAAGGGGTAGAGAGAAGCTTCCTAAGGGTGTATTCCCTCACTTGGATCACCAGTTCACCAGCACACAGGTCTGGCTACTGCACAGCTCCACACTCTGACTCTGAGAGCTACCTGCCACATGACGCCGTCAGCTGTATCTGGCCTATACGGCCTCCTGAACAAGAGGCAAACTGGCAGTACTTCATGAAAAACTATTATTGTCACCAAAATGAACAACTAAAACTCAGAACATACCCAGAAGCATATGTAAAAGAGAATACATTTTTTTCTGAACTTATGTGTGATGACAGCTACATGTGTATTGGTCTTGTAACAAAATGCAGGTGTCCTATTTCCATACCTGTCTGTAATTTAGGGCATCTAAAAAGACAGAATCTTCAGCAAAGACAACAGATTTACATGGCATGTTGATTCCTAGAGCAAGTGTTGAAGTAGCTGTGACTACCTGCAAAATATCAAACATGAGCATATCTATTAGAAATGGCCATATCCAACTTAAAAAAAAAAACCAAACACCTGTAATATCAAACTTAAATCACAACAGGAATCTTACTACATTTTTCATATAGCTAAACCATAATCTGATGAATTTAACAGAGCTATGAACATACATGAATTTCACTCTTTAGTGTAGTTCAGAGAGCTATTACATATGCATATTAAAGTTTTGTATCCTGAAAGTTTGTGTTATCAAAATTGAACACAAAATGAAATACTCTGTGAAGACAGTACAAAATATCATAATCCTTTGAAGTTCATATAACTAAAACACATTCAGTTGGTTGCTGTGGTAAAGGACAATAAAAAATGTAAAAAAGCAGAAAAAGGAGAACTAAGGAGATTCTCTATCCTCTATTGGATGTGGGGGGGGACCCAGTGACCAAGATCAAGAATGAGGAAAGTGCTGAGGTACTGAATGCTGCCTTTGCCTCAGTCTTTAACAGTCAGACCTGTTGTTCTCTGGGTACCCAGTCCCCTGAGCTGGAAGACAGGGATGGGGAGCAGAGTGAAGCCCCATAATCCAAGGGGAAACGGTCAGTGACCTGCTACACAACTTAGAAACACACAGGTCTATGGGGCAGGATGGGATCCGCCCAAAGGTCCTAAGGGAGCTGGCAGAACTGTTCACCAAGCCACTTCCCATAATTTATCAGCAGTCCTGGCTAATGGGGGAGGTCCCTGTTGACTAGAGGCTAGAAAATGTGATGCTCATCTACAGGAAGGGCCAGAAAGAGGATCTGGTGAACTACAGGCCTGTCAGTCTGATCTCAATGCCAGAGAAGGTTGTGGAGCAGATCGTCCTGAGTGTCGTCATATAGCACATACAGGACAACCAGGTGATCGGGACCAGTCAGCATGGGTTCATAAAAGGTAGGTCCTGCTTGACTAACCTGATCTCCTTCTATGACAAGGTGACCCATTCAGCGAGTGACGGAAAGGCTGTGGATGTTGTCTACCTGGACTTTAGTAAAGCCTTTGACAACATTTCCCACAGCATTCTCCTGGAAAAACTCGCTGCTCATGGCATGGATGGGTGTAGACCTCACTGGCTAAAAAGCTGGCTGGACGGCTGGGCTCAAAGTGGCGGTGAACGGAGTTAAATCTAGTTGGAAGCTGAAGTCACAAGTGGTGTTCCCCAGGGCTCAGTATTGGGGCCTGTTCTCTTTAATCCATTATGTGGACAAGGGGATCAAGGGCACCCTCAGTAAGTTTGAAGATGACACCAAGTTTGGCGGGAGTGTTGATCTGCTTGAGTGTAGGAAGGCTCTACAGAGGAATCTGGACAGGCTGGATCAATGGGCCAAGGCCAACAGTATGAGGTTCAACAAGGCCAAGTGCCAGGTCCTGCACTTGGGTCAAAACTCCTCAATGCAACATCACAGGCCTGGGGAAGAGTGGCTGGAAAGCTGTCTCGCAGAAAAGGACCTGGGGATCTTGGTCAAGAGACAGCTGAATATGAGCCAGCAGTGTGCCCAGGAGGCCAAGAAAGCCAATAGCATCCTGACTTGTATCAGAAATAGTGTGGCCAGCAGGGCTGGGCAAGTGATTGTTCCCCTGTAATGACCACTGGTGAGGCAGCACCTCAAATGTTATGTTCAGTTTTGGGCTTCTCACTACAATAAGGGCATTTTGGTGCTGGAGCATGTCCAAAGAAGGCAAATGAAGCTGGGAAGGGGCCTAGAAAACTAATCTATGAAGAGCACCTGAGGGAATTGGTTTTTTTTAGCTTTGAGAAACAGAGGCTGAAGGGAGACCTTATTACTCTCTACCACTACCTGAAAAGAGGTTGTAGAGAGGTGGGGATTGGTCTATGCTCCCATGTAGCAAGCAACAGGGCAAGCGGGAACAGCCTCAAGTTGCACCAGGGGAGATTTAGATTGGATATTAGAAAAAAATTTATTCACCAAAAGGTTGTTAAGCACTGGAACTGGCTGTCTGGGGAAGGGGTTGAGTGATCATTCCAGGAGATATTTAAAAGATATGTAGATGTGGCACTTAGGGTATGGTTTTGTGGTGGACTTGGTAGTGTTGGGTTAACAGGGGGACTTGATGATCTTAAAGGTCTTTTCCAATCTAAATGATTCTATGATCCTATGATGTGCTAATGAAGGACAGAAACAGTTAGAAATAAAGTTCTACAGCTATCAGTTCACTTGTTTACACTATTTTGTTTGGAAATCTGCATGTTAACATTTTTAAATGAGCATGAAAAAGTCAAAGCAATATATTTTATCACTGGTGTAAGGTACAGTATATTTTTTTGATTAAATATATGGAGAAACTAAAATTAAAAGAACAAACTGTTTCCAATTTACCGACCTTGATATAACCCAGCCTGAAAAGCATCTCCACTACTAGTCTTTCCTTGGCGGCCATAGATCCATGATGAAACCCAATACCCCTCAGTGCCATCATTTGCTGCAGATGATGTCCTCTCTCAAACCTGATTTGATGAAAAATCTTCCTCAAAGTCTAGAAATAAAAAGAAATACTAAAGTTTTAACCACAATCAGGTGTTGTTAATGAAAGAGAAATCTTCTCTGATTAAGTTCCAATCAGAAATAAAGATGTTTGTCATCTTCAGTGAACCTGAAGTCCAAAGTATATAACTGGATATGTACCACCAGTTGCTTCATTATGACAACAAATCAGATGCTGTTAAAACAGTTCCAATTGTCATACCATACAGCTATACGCAATCAGACATGGCAAGTTTGCATGTTCAGGACTTTCCTACTCAAAGCACGGCCTCACGACCATGTTCTGCATGCCACTAACACAGAACAAATTCTTAAGTAGCTACATGAAGCTGGTAGTCTTTTGCTTTTGTTTGTCATCCCTGCTCAGTACCACCATCTCATCTCACAACACAGTCAGAAGCTCCCCTTTCCCAGACTCAGAAATAGCACAGAATTAAGCTTTTTCAGCATTTTCTGAACTTCACTCTATAGCTAAGTGCCATCTGTTCCAAAGCCCAAGCTACTTCTTCACTATCTTTACCCATGTGAAACTACGGGAAGCAGTGTTCCTTCCACGATGGCTAATGGCAGTCCAAAAATATAATTGAAACCCCAAGTTCCCAGAATAAGCAATTACGAGAATTTTCAAGTTTGGTCCCACTACAGAGAGTTTTGCTCTCTTTCAAGACACACCACAATAAGCAGAAAACATTATCAAGACACTATCAAAATTTTGAGAACCTTTTATCTGAATTAAGAGGTAGATATCACAATTACTTTTTTAAATTAAAAAAGCCAAGCCATGAAGAGACAGTTGTATGAACCCACAGCCATGTTTCAGGAAGTTTAGACCAGAGGAGATCGCCTGGATAAGTCATCCACTACTGCTGGAAACCGCATCATATAAATCTCTTTCATAAATTGTTCCTTAGTTATTAGTATACAAATACATATATTTATATTTCTGAGGGACATCTTCAGATTTTCAGTGGCTTTTTCACCTTTTCTTTACTCAGGAGGACAAACACATTGAAGAGCATGGAAAAGTTTGCTTTATGGAAACTAGAACTTCTAAAGCCTAAAATAATTTATTATTTAGTATTTGTATAAGATATGACTTTACAAGATATGAAGGGCTTTAAAATGTTTTGGTAAGTACATAAAGGTGCCATCAGCCATGAGCTAATGACTCAGAAAAATAGGAGTCTGAAATCTAAATCAAGTAATGGAGCTGAATTACTGATAGCTTATGGAAATTAATTAATTGTAGTATACATCCCAGGACTGCTATCACAAGGAAAAGTAAACATCTTTTTATTTGGCAAAAGGAAGTTGTCCATACATCTTAAAAATAAAGTTATCTAAGATTGATACCTAGAATCAAACTTAAATGGAAACATTTAGAATGTTTCATGAAGTCAATGCCTACTGTTATGAAGTACAATTGCATCAGACATACGCATTTTATGTATTTATGCACAAATTCATGCATTTCAGGCATATAAAACCAAAACTATGTTATAACTATCAGTTAATTACTTACATCTTCATCCACTGCTTTAGGATCAGCATAAGTATATGCAGAAGGGATACCAGTCAGACTTTTAAGTCTTATTTGTAACTGTTGTTTTGTTTTCAAAAGAAGTGCCAAGTTTTCCATTTTACTGGAGCTCAACTTTTTGGTATCCCTATATAGAATATACAATTAAAATATTATTTCTGTAATTAACATACATTTCTCAATTTTAAAATATTCTTTGGGTACTGAAAGATACAGACCCATTCCCTTTTCAACTGTAAGCTCAAACATATAGGCAGATCTGTTAATGTAAATTTACTGGTAATACTAACACCTTAATCTTATCATGGTTTGTATGCAAAACAGCAAGTAATTCTGGGCAAAGTAGAGAGGAGGAGTTATGGCGATATAGAAATATGAAGGAAAATGAACACAGCAAATGTAAGTTGAGGTCAGCTAGGTTCATTCTTTCACGGTATTATATCCCAAGAATGCACTGTAAGTTGTCATGGTTAGGAGGGCAAAACTATGATGCTTTTATGTTCCTGACAATCCGGATAACTATAAACACATTTCATTGCAAAGTGTCTTATAAAAACCCATACTCTATGATCATAAAATCAAGGAAATTCAAGGTTAATGGGCAAACAGATATGGTACAATCCAAGCAAAAGGCTGACAAATACTCAAGGAACATCTCACCAGTCAGGTGAACCCATAGCTCAGAGCCCCACCTTACGCGATACCAGGAACACCTGTCTCTTTCTGCTGCCTGACTATACACTGGGTACTGCTGGGCAATACCTGCCACACAGCTGCTCCTACTGTGTGGGTTGCTAGAGCACAAAGAAGAGCAGGGACTACTGTACTGCAAGCTGGATGAATGTACCACTGAAAGGTACATTCCTCAGAAATAAATTACCACAAAATTTTGCTCTGTTGTAATATGTAAGCTTTTTAATACTGTATAGTTCTAACACTTACCGAGGAAATTTTCTTAGCATTTTTGTCACTTTTCTTAGTTCTTCCCTTAAACATTCTTTTTCCTTCTCGATATTAGGGTCTTGTTCACTTCTTTGTTTTTGCAGTAAATTGACAAATACATTCTTAGCTGAACTTTCCACTGAATTTATATTAAATCTTAAAGTAAATAATATATAATATACATCAGTTAGGTGCACTCTAATAGAGTTTTTATGTATACGTAATGCTGTTACAATAATATTCAGCAAAAGTTATCCGGAATCTAATCATTAGAAGCATTTTCCTATTCCACCTCCAAATCAGAGTCCACATTCCCTTTCAAGCTGCTATTGTACCAAAACTGAGTGGTAAAATGTAAAATTATTCTGCCAATTATCTATCTATAGAAATTATGCTAAACTCTACCTTTCTCTAAGCTGGACACTTGGACAAAGATAAAGCAAATTGTAGCTTAAGTCATTAATTCTTCTCAACTACCCAGCTGAGAATCAGTGCCCGTCTGTCTTCATCTTCTACACAGCTGTTCTTCCGCACAGTTTTTTCACTATTGGACTGTTTGGCATTTAAGTGGGATGAAGACTTACAGAATGATAGAATGCATTGGGTTGGAAGGTACCTTCCAAGGTGAAGTGCTGGGGCCTGAACTGTGGGCCAGGGTTTGGAGTTGACCTGTGAATGAGTCACAACCTAGCAGAATGTTTTGTTTTTCCTATTGGCTTCATGTTCCAGAGGCAG
>JAVSBS010023734.1:0-18559 GCA_033124195.1 Coracias cyanogaster | reverse complement strand
TGCTTTTTCTTGCAAGCAATCATATTCTTTCTTGCGGCCACTCCCTTTTTCACATCCATGCTTTTCCTCTCAACCTTTCTTCAGAGGAGAGTGCTCCAGCCCTCTGATCATTTTTCATGGTCTTCCTCTGGACCCACTTCAACAGGTTCATGTCCTCATTGTGCTTAGGACACCAGAGCTGGACAAAGAATTCCAGGTGAGGTCTCACCAGAGAAGAGTAGAGGGGGAGGATCACCACCCTTGACCTGCTGGCTACACTATTTTTGATGCAGCCCAGGATACAGGTGGCCTTCTGGGCTGCAGGTGCACATTGGCAGCTCATGTCCAGCTTTTCATCTAAGAGTACCCACAAGTCCTTCTCAGCAGGGCTGCTCTCAATCTCATCATTCCCCAGCCTGTATTGATACTGGGGATTGCCTTGACCCAGTTGGAGGACCTTGCACTCGGCCTTGTTGCACCTCACAAGGTTCACAGGGGCCCACTTCTCAGGCTTGTCCAGGTCCCTCTGGATAGCATTCTGTCCCTCAGGTGCATCAATGCACCACTCAGCTTGGTGTCATCTGCAAGCTGGCTGAGGGTGCACTTGATCCCACTCTCTATGTCATTGATGAAGATATCAAGCAGCACTGGTCCCAGCATTGACCCCTGGGGGACATCACCTCTTCCTTATCAAAGTGCACCCATAAAAAGAGCTGTTTTGTGTTTTGCAAGAATCAAAAGTTTGGCAAGATCAGTACTAAATAATTCTCATGTTGTAGCAAGGTACCATGAGATCCAAACCAAATGTCTAGCAAATCTCTCTACAGACTTCACGGGATAACAAATTAGTCTAAACTTCAATACTAAATTCACTGTTCGTACCCTAGATACTCACTGACATCATTAGCAATTAACTGTATATAAAAGAAAGAATACAGTAGAAATTTTAGACTTAGCAAGATTAGTCATTTGCTTTTTCTTGGAAAGATTGACACCACACGATGTGAAATGTGTATGGCCACAGTCTGGAATACTCTATTTCAGCCACTGAGACTACAGTGGTGGCTTTTAGTTTTTCAGTTGATTGGCTTGAGAGAAATAAAGGACATTCCTGGTAGCTTTGACTGAACTGTATGTCCTCTTGAGGACTAGTCGGCTTTTAAGTTCTTTCATTGGAATACATAAATGCTATTAGCAAACAGGAAAAATGAAGTCTGAAATAATATTTCTGAAAGTTGCGGTTTTTACCAGCAATAACGTATGTAATGAAAAATTGAGTCACTGGCATTTTTCCTTGATTTTTTTTGGATTTGTTACATTAGTTACTATTAAGAGGTGCCTACCTCATCAAATATAACATATTGTATCCGTTCGGTCCATTTCTGGCAACGAGGAGACAGCATCAAGATTTCTAAACATTGAGGCACAGTCACTAGTATCTAAGAAGAAAGGTTTAAAAAACATTATTTTCAAGTAAACTGACTAATGAAGTAGCTTCTATATTTCAAAAGCATTTAAAAACATATATGTATTTCAAGAATGCATGAATGATTTGTCACTATCTTCCAGGAAGGGCAAGAAAGAGGACCCAGGAAACAACAGGCTGGTCAGCCTCACCTCAATCCCTGGGAAAGTGGTTGTGGTAAACGGACCCACTATTTTAAAATGTTAAATACTCATCGATCTCCGTGGTTGCCTACGAGCTTGTTGAGGTAGTATCTCGCCTTGCCCTCGATCCTCTTCCCTTTTGGGAGGCGGCACGGATGCTTGCGCCTGGACCGCAACAGTGGTGGAGCAACTGATCATGGAAACCATTTCCAAGCACATGAAGAACAACAAAGTCATCAGGAGTATTCAGCATTAATTGACCAAGGCAAAGTCATGCTTGACCAACCTTGACCAACTTCTATGATTAAACTACTGGCTTGGTAGTTTAGGGGAGACAATTGAAATTGTCTTCAGTAAGTCTTTTGACATTTTCCATAAGATCCTCGTCAAGATGCTGTTAAGTGTGGGCCAAATGAGCAGATGGTGAGGTGGACTGAAAACTAGGCTAGGCCCAGAGACGGGTGATTAGTGGTACAAAGTCTAGTTGGAGGCCAGTAACTAGTGGTGTATCCCAGAGGTCAACAGCGGACCTGATGCTGTTTAACATCTTCATTAATCATCTGGAGGATGGGGAAAAGTGTACCCTCAGAAGGTTTGCTGATGACACCAAACTGGGAGGAGTAGCTGATATGCCAGACAGTTATGCTGCCATCCAGCACAGGCTGGAGAAATAGGCTGACAGGAACTTCATAAAGTTCAACAGGGAGATGTGCAAAGTCCCATACCTGCAGAGAAACAACCCCATGCACCAGCATATGCTGGGGACCATCCAGCTGGGAAGCAGCTCTGCAGAAAAGGCGTCCCAATGGACATCAAGTTGGACATGAGGCAGCAACATGAGACCAATAGCATCCTGGGCTGCACTAGGAGGAATGTTGACAGCAAACCAAGGCAGGGGATCCTTCCCCTCTACTCAGCACCAGTGAGGCCACACCTGGAGTCTTGCATCCAGTTCTGAGCTTCATACTACAAGGTAGACCAACCTAGTGGCCTTCTAGGATACAGTGACTACATCAGTGGAAAAGGGAAGAGGTACTGATGTATTCTATTTGGACTTCTGTAAGGTACCTGCTGTATGCTGGCAACCAAAGGATTTTAATATTTTTTCTCTTAATTGGAGCAAGTAATCAACTGTATGTCCCCTAAGAATGAATATGTAAGGTTATATGCCATAAACTGAAAGTTTCTGGCAAGCAGTAGAGGTATACTTAGATTTTTTTTTTCCAGTAACGGCACAATTGTTAGAATTGGAATTAACATTTTGAGAAGCCAGAGGGAATACAGAACTCATTACCATTATGTGTTAAAACATTCATAAGAATATACCTGAGAATTCAGGACGTCATTGTGATAATCTCGGGTGAAGACTCCACACAATGCCAATCCATCCGGAAGCTTCTTGGTGAATCGACCATATATAGTTCCCACCACTTGGTTTACAAGGGCCTTAGATAAAGCAGGTCAGTATCAAAACCAGATAGTATATATCTAAAGGCATACGATATTCTGAGGCACACAAAAGCATTCAGTTTTGGCACTGATATTAATGCACTAGACTATAACATAATATGTAATGTACTATTAAGTCTAGACTGTCAACAATATTAACTTAAAAAAGATACGGTACTTGATTTTCAATGATACTCAAATGCTTTCAAAGAGATTGATTGTGATGTACGGTGAGTTATACATTATTAATTTTGTATTTTAATTATTTTCAAAGCATTTAAATAATAGATCACATTCTACTGCATCTAAAAGCACTTTAATGATCTCAAAGTCCTGAGGCTGCAGGTATAAAATACATTTCTGCACCTAGACTGATATTCAAATTTTAAGATTATTTTGATGCCTAACTTGAGTATAACCACAAAAAAATTATTTTACTTACAGAAAACAATCCATAGAGATCGCTACTGAATAAAAGCACGTATAATTAATGATAGAAAAAAAAATCACACCACTGAACATTAAAATAAGTTTTAGAAGAAATCAGAACATTGTGCCTCACCACTTCAGTAATTTTTTAACTATTTGGATGGAACTCTCATTTTAAAATATCTCACTGCCTAGAGTTTCATCAGTTTTCTCTTGAAGCATCTAATGGTGAAGTCAGTTAGAAAAAGACAAATTGACTTGTCAATTGTTCTGTTCTAATATAACTGTTACCATGTTGGTAGGCTTTTGGTAGTCTCAAAATTTACCTAACATACTACTTACAGCACTATTTATGTGTTGGCATTTCTGACCTTATATTAGCTATACAGATATTAAGAGATAAAAGCCCTACATGATCTTAAGTATTTTGAAGATTTTTTTGGTAAACCTACTGTTTCTAATAAATGTAAATGTGAAACAGAATGTAAAGATTCCATTTCTAATAATATATATCTAATAATATACATATCAATTATATTTGTGTAACAAGTTACCCAAACGGTTTCAGAATCATACTGAGAAATACGAGTCATACATACAGAATATGTAGTAGGATGTAGCCTTACCTTTGTAGGAGCAACATACACAACTATGCCCTCATTGCTTCTTTTCAGAACTTTTTCCATGCAATAGTATGATGCATATGTTTTTCCTGATGAAGTGGGAGCCACAATCACCGCAGACTCATTGTTGTCTACAGCATCAAGAAGTTCTCGCTAAGAAAAAAACCAGTTATGGCAAAATGTGTTATGAAGCTCTTACTGGGTAAACCAGCTCTTTCTATGAGAACATCTCTTATTTTTGCATGCAGACCTTATATATAGATTTTAGACTCAGAAAGTCAGAGTTAACCTGGTTGTTTTAGGACTGTATTCTTTTCTCTTAACAGTTAATAGAAAAAATGGAACTATAAATTATAACTTGTCTGTTTCAATTATTTGGTCTGAGATACTGGTACCAGAACATTCTGAGTCCAAACCTGGACATTTTCACATTAAAAAATAAAGCCAGTTAACTCATCAGTATATATGTTATATGTTTTAGTTCCAAAAAATTCATTGTTTTATACAAGGCAGTATTACTACTTGTATTATAATAGTGACTTCAATATTGTCCAAATATCTTTCTGTTTCTAGCATACATTGTTCATTAATCTATTTTCTCCTCTATTACTGTTATCCTCCATACTCTCTTGCCTTACACAGGTCTGTGAAAGGATAAGGGAAAGGGTACAGAAGAAGCAACAGAAATAGTACTAACACTATTTTTCTCTGTCAGCACATATGCCAAGTTCCAAGTTGCTTTTCAAGCAAGTGACTGTTTTGCAGATTTAGACATGCAAAGCAGCAAATTCTGTTGGCCTCCCCAGTCCAATCATAAAAAAAATGTCTGAAAGACTTCCTCTGCTTTAGACAGAAAAGCTATTTCTCAACTGATACTACAGGTACTTCTTTAGGGATAAATTATCGGACGATGAACAATCAGAGGTTATCCAAATGAAGTGTTATCACTATCAAATATGGTAATAAGCTGTGAAATCCCATGGATTCGACATTTCTTATGTTGAATTCCTTGGGCCAACTCTCAGTGTAGAAAGAACATGGAATACAGTCCAAAATTGTCTATGGAATTTGTTAAACTTATTACAAAAATTTATTAACACTGTTTTTTACTAGTATCATAATGTGTACTTGTTTTTAAATGGAAGAAATAAATAATGAAAAATATCATTATGTAAGAAGTTTGTGTCTCATTACCTGCCATGTGTCGGGTATGAAATGTTGCACTCGGGGATCTGGATCATTTCTCTCTTCTCTGAGCAAGTAATAATCCATGTATTGTAGCTGAAAGCGAGCTGGACCTACTTCAATAGCATAGTTGCTTCTATTCTGATCATTACTTTCTCTTGTCTATAGAGTCAAATGAAAATTCAATTTGGTTTTAAAGCTAGCAAGAGATTAAGAAAATAGCACGTCCTTTGCACTCTGCAGACTTTGAAAAACATATGAAAAGTGCAGGTGATATTTAAATAATTTCTTGCAGAAATCTACATCATATAGCCTTATCTCAGGATTAAGTTTGTTTCTCTTCAAAGGAGACTATGACCCAAAAATATGCCTTCCATAACCAGTGGTGGCATTGGTGGTGTTGTCAGAAGAGCTAACAAAACTGGCTAGTGGGCAAAGCTCAGCCTCTTCAAACTATTGCCTGCCAGAGCCTTCTCATCCTATATTTTTGTTTCATTTCTTCAGCCTGCCCTGACACCTCCTGCAATAAATCATAGTTGCAAAAGGAAATGAAATATAATGATTGAGAGCGATACCAAATTTTGTAAAATGTATTTTTAAACTGTGCCTGCATACCCCAAGACGTACCAAATTTAATGTTCACGGACAAGTCTGGTTACAACATCTGATCCTGAAAGCTGTATAGAAAATCTTTACATGTTACAACATACACTACAAGATCAGAAAAATCACATAATAATTTTGGTTGTCAGGGATGTCTAGATAACTAATCCAACTCAGCACCAAAGGCAGTGCAATTAGATCAGATCACTCAGGGCCGTATTCAGTCCAGTTTTCACTATCTCCAAAGGTGGAGATTTCACAGCTTTTTTAATTTCTTGAAAGAAATATTTTAAGTTATTCCTGAAAAGTTCAGTTGTTTCTAAAATTCCCCAACTGTGCAAAAGTAGTAATGAGATACAAACAGCTGGTTGTAGGTCCAAAATGCACTGACTGATCTAGAGGCCTTCTAAGCAAGACATTAAACATGCCAACATATCCCTTCTATCACCACAAACCTACAACAGACCTTTTGAGATCCTTGGAACCTATGATTCTACTTCCTGAAACCTAATACACGTTATTCAGGGCACCAAACACCCATAGAACTACACAGTCAAGAGCAAACAGTCATTCTACACCAGTTGAATTCACACAGAAAAAGAGACAAATAATTTCCACTCTTCAAGAGAGGAAAGTTTCTTTCAAAACAATCACTTCCACGCTCACCTCTTAGTCTTGATCCTCACAGAAGGATGATAGACACTTTCCAGAAATAAGCTTCCGAAAATTCCTAACTCTACTGTGCCTGAAAAATGAGACGCTGAAGGGATTGGTTTTACAGATCCCTGTAATCTTCCTTCCTTTTGCTATTGACTTCATATTCTTCTGGCTGAGAATATAGAGGCTCAGTGAGTTATATCCTCCCTCTTCTGCCTGAGAGCCATGTTAGCATCCCCTCTCCCTAATAACATCCCAGCTACTCAAAGGTATCAAACTGCTCTTAACATTATATCAGTCAGCAGGCAGATTGCTAACATGCAAAAAAAGCATAAGGTCAGTCCTTAGAGAAATTACTACAGAGCCAAATTCAGTGCAGCTGCAAGTGATCTCAGCTGTGCTAGCAAGGACAAGCAGTTCAGTATCTGAAACTCATGCCTTTAGAGGTGATCAGTAATACCATAACAACAAATACACTAGTTCTCCTCCACCTCTGCAGTCTCACAGATTTCCTCTTCTAAAGCAGCACATGTAGGCCTGTTAGAGAGCAGCTGCTCATCACTTAGCTTTTTAGAGTTATTTTTAACATGCAGAGTTCAGCTGATGTGATGAATCGAACAGCAGGTACCTCTCAGAGACGTCTAAGGCCTCTGGTGGACATAACTAGAGCAAACTAACCTTGATGCATGCTTCAGAGAGTATCTTTGCAGCCATGTAAAGGTCTATTCACTAAAGGTGAAGCGTCCTACTGTGCTAGCTAGCCCTCTCATTCAGCAGAGAAACGTGTGCATGGAACTAAAGATAAATATCTGAAGCAAGAATAGACAGTTCCAAAGCTTATGGCACAATACAAAATAAAATAAGCTCACTACAGTTCTTCTACACACTACTCAATGCTTAAGAAGACACTGTTGATATACAGCTACAGATCCAGTTACAGCAGAGTCATTACAGTCTATAAAGTTACCTGGCCAGATAAAGAGCATGCCAAATTCTCAAATCCAAGAAGTCTTAGATACTTGGACAGCTTTTGTAGATGTGGTTTCTCCAATAAATCTTTATATTTTTCAAGGAGGATATGAATTCTCCGCATGACTTGAACAGCTTTGCTTAAATCTTTAGATTTGTTACCTTTTAAAAAAAAGTGCAGTTATTTGGGAGACGATTGTATCATTGGGAGTCATCTGATATTAGGCATTTTTAGAACAGACCTTATCCAAACACATTTATGACAATTTAAAAATTGATTTTATTTAAAGACAACTAGATGAAGACAGCCCACACTCCTGTGACCTCTAGAAGGAGTGCCACTGAAGACCAAGCACCCAAATAATTCTGCACACTAAGCTATAACAGGAAATCATTCTTCTGACACCTATGCAATGTCAGAGTTCTCCCATTTCACCTTCCTGACCCACACATTTGTTACTCAACCTTGTTAGCAACATATTTCCCTCCAATGTTTACATCTCTCTTCACTAGATTCAGAGCAGTGTGTGTTTCCACAGCCCCGACTGACGGTATGAACCAAACAATTTAATTCTGGTGGAATAGGAGGCCACTAAGCATGGTAGCACAGATTTCTCTGCAAATCTTCATGATCCAGACTGTGAGGAAATCACCTCAGCTAATTAAACAATGCACTGCAATATAGATACATTTTAGTGTGCATGATACATAATAATTAAAGAAATATACAAGAAAAATTAAATTAATTATGTATGTGATGTTTAAGAAGCAAAACAGGAAAACAGCTACAATCTAATTTCATTTGATACTTTACAGCTGACTCAAAGGATCTTCAAATTTCAAAATTTCAAGGACCAGAGCGTGTTAATTTTTAAAGACACCTTTCATGCTCCTGAAACAGGACTATATTCATATGTCTTTATTCCAGTTGAGAATGTCCAAAATAACTCACTCTCTTGGTTAAAGGGAGTGGAAGCTGAATACTGAACGTGAATTTGGCTGTCATACCTTGCTCCTTGCAGTGTTCCTTCCACACTTGTAAACAGGCAGACAGTCCTGCCATTTCTATGCTGAACTTCACAGATTTACTTTTAAAGGTCTTGAGAAACTTCTCCAACTTATTTATTCCAACAGTCAGGTTTGCTCTTATTTCCCTTTGAGTTGGTATGCACAAAGCTTCCCATTGCTCCTGTTCTTTCTTTTCTTCTTTAGTTTTTAGTCGCCTGTTGTTTTCCTCCATAATTGTTTCTGCTTTACTTTTCTATCCAATAAAATGAAAATATTTAGAACCATCACTGTGTTCAAGCGCCATCTAAAGAAAGCTAATCTATAAACTCAATCATAGCAGCCACATTACAGTTTTCAATTAATCTGTGTGACGCATTGTGTTTTGGAAATTGTTTAAAAAATACTTTATTTCAAAGGAGATATAATTTCTGAATCCCAATATATGTTGTTCAAAAGAGCTTCCCTGAGCTTCTTTTTAAGTCAGTATAAAGACTCACAAGTAGCATCAAAAAAGCAGAAGTGTGGAAAAATAAAATAGCAGATGTCTGAAAGTTAAATTTCAAGCTTTAAATTTACATACAACCGATAGCAATTCTGTTCATATCAAGATGCCTTTCAATAAGTTAAATAAGAGTTCAACCTTACTTGGAGATAACAAAGTTATTTTATATACAGACTTTTGCAGGTAATTCAAAGGGCCATTATCTCTAATCCATAGTACAATCTATTATGAAATATTACTCGAATTACTATTGTTCAGTATTGTGCATGAGTATGCAAGCACATGCTACATACCCTGTGATGTCTGTACAGGATCTTTTTCAGAGAATGTTTCCAAATAATGCAAGGAAATAAATAACTGAATAATGGTTTTTCCAGCACTTCTCAATAGTTTCTTAAAGCAAAATTAAATTCATCAGCTCCAGTTTCCTTCACTCCACATTACAATTCTGGCCATGAGCCAAAACCTATCAGCCTTTATAGGGTTCATATTTATTATTTCTTTTATTTACTTGGACCTGTCAAAACTCATCAATATTCCTAACTAGGAACAAAAGTACTTTTCCCAATTAGTTAATTACATTTGAAGTACAAAGGCAATTTACATTTATTCTGCTAAGAACTACTAGTGCAATCAGAATATAGAACTTCAGTTGTGGAACTCCCATAGAAATCCTTTTCTGGATGATAGAAAAAACATTTGGAAAGGGCAGCTTGCATATACTCACATGCTTTTTTTGAGTCTTTTTAACAGCAGCATTAGCATTCCCTGACACATCATCTTGATATACAATAAGTTTTGAAGTGCTGTCTCCCAAAGTGCTTCCATAAAAATGACGAAAAGCCTGTAACTTTTGTATTTGTCTTCTTTCTTTTGGATCTTTGGATTTTGCTGAAAACAAATATAATTGATTAATAAACACTCTGATAGAATTATCTGAGTGACAGCCTTATCTGTTTCCAATAAAAGATAGCTGAGTAGTGGATAAAGTTCCTAAAAATTCCTCATTGACCTAAAGGTTAAAATCACATTTTGAAAGAGTCTGGTTACTAAGATTCACTGAAACCCAACAGTTCTTCAGCTTATCTGAGAGATAGGTAGTAGACTCAAATGCAAACCACTTTAGGAACACATTAAAAATATTGGGAAGCTTAACAAGCAGTATGTCTGGAAAGAAATTATAATTGAGCAAAATGCCTAGGCTTCTCATACAGTCCATGGAAATAGGAAGGTGTCTTCCAAAGACAATTCAGATGAACATAAAGAGACCTCTTCCTTATGAAAACAAGAGAACATAAACATCAGAACATAAACAAATAAAGCTGCCAGAAGAACACTTATGCTAGCCAATGGAGGATGCTGAACTGAGCACATGGATACTTTCAGGCTCAAGCCTGGGTATATCTCTGTGCTCTAAAATCAAAACCACGAGTCAGTTTCTGAGTGTGAAGACCCATCTCAGAAGGTCTCTCTTTTTGTCACAAGAGAGACTGAAATGACACATGCTAGTATTCAGAGCATTCATGCAAGGCACCCGGCTCTGCGGCTGGCCTGAGTGGCCATAAACCTTCAACTTCAATATTATGAAAGGTAGTCTAGCCACTATTCTGCATGTTATGCTCTCCAAACTTCTCACTGAAATCATAATGCATGGAAGAATGCAAAAAATCACTGTCAGAAAGATAGGCAGATGGAACCATGATTTCAAGGTCAAGTGGTACAAATACCCACCACGAAACAACATTTCAATGTCACTGAATGACAACATTAAGCAACACTGTAACTACCAACAGTAATCCATGACGTCTCAACTCCCAGTAGGTTTTTCACAGTTTAATTCACTGTATGATGCAACAGATGACATGAACATCTTTGTGAAAAATTTTTGTCTAGTTGCTGGTACATACAATTTCATATACTACTTTTCATGTAAATATGAAAATCTAAGATAAAACAACTTGTTTACCTCTGTGCTGGTTTTGGTTGGGATAGAGTTAATTTTCTTTATAGTAACTGGTATGGGGCTCTGGTTTGGACTTGTGATGGAAACAGTGTTGATAATACAGAGATGTTTTCATTATGGCTGAGTAGTGCTTACACAGAGTCAGGGTCTTTTCTGCCTTTGACACCACCCCACCAGTGAGTAGGCTGGAGGTGCACAAGGAGCTGGGAGGGGATACAGCTGGGACAGCTGAACCCAACTGTCCAAAGTGATATTCCATACCATATGGCATCATGCTCATCAATAAATACTAGGGGAAGACGGAAGGGGAGGGATGTTTGGTGTGATGGTGTTTGTCTTTCCAAGTAACCATTACCCATGATGGAGCCCTGCTTACCTAGAGATGGCTTTAAACACCTGCTGCTGATGGGAAGTAGTGAATGAATTCCTCATTTTGCTTTGTTTGCATGCACAGCTTTTGCTTTAACCTATTAAACTGTCTTTATCTCAAACTCATGAGTTTTCTCACTTTTACCATCCTGATTCTCTCCCCCATCTGGCTGGGGAGGGGGGTGAGAGTGAGCGAGAGGCTATGTGGTTCTTAGCTGCCGGCTGGGGTTGAACAACAACAACTTTTTATTTCTTATTTTAATTCTGTTCTCAAAAGATAAAACTGGCTATGTGTGCACTGTGCAAACATCTGAGATTGAGTATAGGTATGGATGTGCTTACTAAGCATTATCCAAACTATGTATTTAAACATTAAACTGCACATGTAGGTACAGTTTGCTTTTACAAATCCATGGAGCATTTTGCAAGCAAAAGGGAATGTATGACAAACATCTGACCACAAGTGCTCATTCTGTTATACTCATTAGCCCTGTTTAAAACAATACACAATGCATACACATGATGCGCAGGCAGGTTAAAGTATAATTTAGCTATTGCAGTAGCTCCAGTTTGTCAAGTATTTATTTATACAGCTGCAGATATTTTCTGAAATTAGAAGCCCTTCTCCAAAACCACAATAACCTTTACTATACTGTCCTAGCCAACACAGACACGTGGGCTTTGTGTTAGTTTTTCTTACCATCAGCATTGCACCGTACTCGCTCATATTCCTCAGTCAAAGGTCTGCCAGAATGCCAGTGACAAAGCTCATCAAATTCCTTGTATTTGTTAAGTGAAGTAACTGCAGGATCATTGCTGAAATGTACAAATATTAAACAAAGCAGAAATGTAAATTGTTTTCTGGCACCTCTAAAGAAACATTTGAAACATTTAAAAATAGTATTTATTAAAACACAGTTTTACTGCGGCAGAGAACCAACACAGGGCTTAATTTGACTCCAAATGTAGTATGTCAAGATGGCCTCAGTTTTGCAGAGAGAATTGTGAACAACCCCTTTTTTTCCCCACTTATTTTCATCCAGCTTAATCACAGAATGTAATGTAACTACATAACTTACGCACTGGCTAGAAAACACCCCTTGTGCAGCACAGAACCCAATTCCACAAGTAGAAGAGCAAATGTTAAGGACAAACTCTTCTTATTTTTATTTAGTTTTTGTATTTAATTTTTTTCTTTTCCTGAAATCAATCTGAACTTCGCAATTGAGAACAAGGCTTTTCAAATACAAATTGTACATCTAGCAAACGAGTTTCAGGACCTAGAATAAGAATCAGACTATAATGCAAACAAATAACAGTATGAGAAAATATGGATATATTGACTCCTATCCATTATTGTTCTGAACTTTCTGTTATTATTTACATTAGTACATGTAGATGTGAACTTTTACCCAGTCATAGCAAAAGCACTCCTACATTTGTACAAATTGAGCATACTATGGATGCAAAGTGCAGGGGAGCAGAAAATAAGCCCACACAATGTTATTTCATTAGAATAAAATTCATATGTACCTTTCTAAAACAGGTAGGTCTTTCAAAACATCTCCAGCGTAATCTTCAACAAGATCAGATTTCACTGAGATTAGCCCAACATTAGGGATTTCTTCTTCACAGACTTTACAGTGTAAAAAATAATGAATATTGTTTAATTAAGAATACATAATTGCATATCATAATATCAAGTTACATTATAAATTAAATTCTATAAAGTGAGATTTGCTAAAAGTAAGCAGCAGTTCACTAGTTCCCCTTTCCTGTTTCTTCTCAAGTACAGAAAGAATGACGCAGACATCATTTTTGCTTGCAAGCAGCTATTCTCGTAATCCATTTTAGACACCTATGCTAACTCTTTGAATGCTACAACCCATCCCATCTCACAGGCAAACACTTTCCTGCACTGATTCTATAAAAACTACAGTCTCCTAAATATGCACTTGCAACAGCACTTACATTAGATGACTAAAGATGGTATACAACATTGTGCATCCTTCCCACATTTAAGTCTAGCCACAACTTCAGTCTTCAAGGTGTCCAAAGACGACACAGGCAATACAAATGCTGTGCATAAGATGCCTTAATATCCCACAAAAACAAAGAAACTGTCAGTTTTGCCCACTAGAGCCCACTTTGCCCAGTTGTCATCTTTGAAAGCAGCTGAAGAATGCTCACCAACTTAAGTAGAATTGCATTCCAGCTTTTACTGAATTTCTTACCAACTGTGTCTTCTAAAGATTTATAGAATCTTATAGATTCAAAACAAGCCTTTGAAGATTTTAACAAA
This sequence comes from Coracias cyanogaster, assembly GCA_033124195.1. Lineage (NCBI taxonomy): Eukaryota > Metazoa > Chordata > Aves > Coraciiformes > Coraciidae > Coracias > Coracias cyanogaster. Next base: position 4,913 of record JAVSBS010023734.1, on the reverse strand, counting down.
GCTGGTTTTCAAGAAACATCAGGTAGCAGGCAGAAGCCTCTACCTACTCCTTTCAGATATTCAGAACAGGTTTTGCTCTTTAGGGAAGAAAACAATCTCCGAGCCAACCATGCACTTCCCTAGTTACAGGCCTCTAAAGAGGATGATGGTGTAATTCAAGATACTTATGAGCAAGTCACATTTCTACGGCCTTCAAGGACTGCAGTGTGAGCTACAGTGATGGCAAGACTCTCTACCATTAAAGCAACAATTCTGCATTTCACTTAATTTGCTGCTCCCATGCCCACTGCCTATGTCAACATGTACAAAAACGTTCTTCAGAGACAGTGTTCCTGCAGTGTAATCAATTATTAGTAATTATAATTACAATGCTTTTTACTATTATTTGTATTACACTGATCATAATGGTTTTTTACAATGCATACAACAGATTTGGTTTAGCAATCATGAAACTAAACCCAATTCCAACTGATGTCAATACTTGTGCTGTCTCGAATGGTGTCAGAATTTCAGTGGTCAGACTTTCTTTGGCATCACCTGCAAGTTTTACTGGTGGCTGAAAGGAAGGAGGAAAGGATCCATGGTATGGATTAGATTTGCAATCAGGATAAAATCAGATCACTACACCTAGAATTTTTACTGTTAGTAATGAAGATAATGCTCTAATCCTCTGATTTGTGGAGCTGTCAGTACCTCTAAATACTGTCTGTTCCTGTTCCAGAAACAGCTGGGAGGTCTTTCGTATTGGGAAAGCATCTCCAAAACTGTATTTCGTAGCCAATTTTGTTACTGTGTCCCACAAATATTGGTATTCGTTCTCCATTTCTTTCCCCAATTCCTTTTTGAATTCTAATCCTACACAGGGTAGAAAGAAAGGAAGGAAGAAAAAGCACACTTTAAATTTGTTTCCTCAAACAGAACCTACCTATTCACCTATGCAGCATCAGAAACAGACTTCAGTCCTATCCAAGGTCTTTGGGCATTACAACAAATTAGAACAGAATGTTGTACATTCACAGAATTCAATGGCCCAGAGTGTAACTAACTAAATGTACTGAGAAGATGTATTTGGAAAAACACCAGATTTAGACTGTCTGTGGATGTCTGCAAGCTCCACAGCTAAAGAAGAGTTTCTCTCACCTTTAGCTCCTGCAGGGTAGGATCTTGAATTGATAAATTACATTTTAGTGCCCAATAATAAGTGTCATTATAAAAATAAGTGTTTCATACTCCTAACTTATACTTCCTTTATAACTTCTTCTACACTTGCTTTACTGTGGTACATACAGAACATCTTGGCTAGATTCATTTAAAAAGTGTTCTGGTTTACTGTCAGACTCATGGCAGAGGATTTCACGTAAACAGAACTACTCTGAAATAACACTTGCTACAAATCTTTTTCCGTACTTTCTTGTTCTGTCAGCCTTTTGTAACTTTTTTTTGTGAATCTGATGGTGTTCTTAAAACTCCAGCTCCCAAATCGTTTCATACAAAATCATATATCGTCATAAATACATCAATCTCATCTGAAATTAAAAATATTATCCGATGTCACAATGACAGTCAGGATAGAATCTAGTTTCCATTCTGACTGTGTTGCACCAAGACAAATTAAATGGGTAGAAAACTGGCTAAAAACCAAATGGTTGAGAACACCAAATAACAGTGACCCAGAGCTCTTGCTACCTGTGCTATATCACTCCTCCTTTGTATACGTACAGGTGGCACATCAAAGATATGACATGGTAAAATATTCTGAATGAGTACTGGTGAAGGACACTTTCACATGTAATTTTCTAGACTTGGCTAAAGAAAAAAGTTTCCCTATTATTCCATAAAATGTACCCATTATCATATGTGTAATTAGAAAATTGTGCTCATTTCTGCTTGCACAAGCAGTTTCTTTGTCATTTGATAGGTCAGTAAAGTTAGAAATGTAAGAAAGTAAATAGTTCAATGAAGATAAATACCTTCAGTGTATTCAACCTCATAGTAATGTGCAAGATTCATGAGCAGTGAATCATCATTTAAGTCAGGCAGGTAAGTTAAATCCAATTTCCAATCATTTGTATCACTTAGCTGTGTCAGAGCAAAATGCATACACAACTGTTGCTGTTAAAATAAAGCAAACAATTAACTCTTATGGAGAACTTTTTCATGTGGAAGGATCAAAGCATCTCCAAAGAAAGGTTAACTACCACAGATTTTATTGACATGAAAAACAAGACAATGTTATTTGACTTCTCTGTGATCAGGAAGCTGCCTTCACTGTTCTCCTTCACTGTAATAACCAATTTTAAACAACAAAAAGACCTGCCACCAAGATTCCCATTCTGGATAAGACCAAAAGGTCCATCCAACCCTGTTCCCTAACACTGGTTAACTGGAGATGTCTAAGATATAGAGATATTGCCCCAAATATTATCCTAGCCCCAGTGATTTGTGGCTCACAAGATTTGTTTCCAGCAGGTACATTACATTGGTTCCACAAGATGACTAAAGCAGCCTATTACGGGAAATGAAAGCTGAAATGACAATTGCACCTGGTGACGGGGGAAGTATGAGTGTTACACATACCATTTTTATTAATGGTAAAACTTGCTTAGTCCAGCAGGACTTCATGATCCTGATCTGAGCTCTCTGTGAAAGAGGCATATGAAGAAGAAAAGTCACTGTAAGACATTGCATTCTACAAAGGTCAGCTGCTGCTTCTGGAGATAAGAGTTCACTTCTTCCCTGTGGAGAGATGACAGATAAAATAGTTGACCACATCCTCCAGTAACTGTGTTGACCTCTATTTAATCCAGTGGTTTGTACTTTGTGAAAACAGCTAATATAATTTTGATCTCTTTAAACAATTTGTGCATTGTAATTACTTGTAGATACACTTTCTTCAAAATCAATGTTCTTGTAGTGCTTGTAGATGCAGATCAGTAATAATGTACAAAAAATATACATCTTTTTTCTGAAAAGAGTATGACTATGAAAATCAAGATAAAACTTAAAATAGTCAGTGTGTCTGGCTAGAAATGTTATTCTTTTAAAAGGAAAAGTTAATATGTAGATAGAGGCCTCTACTCTTTTCCTAACTGCACAGCAAAAAGTCTGTACAGAAATCCAGCTGTGCTAACCACTCATAGCTATCCTGTAGTCCACTGAATACGTGTCTCATAAAATACTGTGTCTAAGTTAATTTGATGAAAAAATAAATCTTGTAGTATGGTCACAAAAATTATGTCATGACTGCATCTAGAAGGGAAACTTTTTTCTGAAATACCTTGCTAACTTGAGGAAAAGCGTATTCTTTTGTAGAAGCCAATATGCCACTGAACATTAGGAAAAGAAAAATGACCACAACAGCCTTCTAAGGTTCCTATGGAAGTAATCGCTCCTAAGGTAAAGCTTTCCCTGGGAATAGCTACTGCAGCACAGGGCACAGTGCCACCCACAGAGGGGCCACGCTGCTTTGGAAAAGCTGTAGCCACAGTAGTTATCTGAACCAGATCCCTTACAGAGTGTAGACACCAAGGAAGCAGCTGGGCCTCTCTTCAGCTTGGGATCCAGGAGAGTCACCTCTCCTGTGAGCAAAATGTTTGTGGTCACTGTGCTGAAAAGATACTTTAAAAATGTCTTACTCTTGCTGATCGCTCTGTCTTTGCTCCCATAGAAGTATTTGCCTTTGCCTTTTCCAACATGTCGCTGTATATTTTTAATCCCATAGCACAAGCAAGAACACAGACCACACGCCGAATGTCAGATCCTTCAGGCCACAGTTTTTTCAACAGACAGATAGTCTGGTGAACCTGTAGTTGTAACATTATCAATAGCACAAATGACTGTTATGATTAAAATGACAAAAAAAGGACAAGTCTTATCCTTTACAGAGGTCCATCAGAGAAGAGAAAAAAGGGATATGAAAACTACGGAATAAAAAGTGGGCACAACCATTAGTAAAAATAGCCGTTTTTTGTCATGTCCCTGAGCACACCAACAGCCCTGACTGTTCCTGCCCAACCCCAGGGGCCTCCTCCCACCTGCCCAGGGCCCCATTTCAGCCCGTCGGGGCCATCAGTCCCTGCCCCAGCAATGCTGCAGCAGGGCCAGTCTCCAGCAGTATAATTCAATGCTCAGGAAAATGGCAGGAGTATGTATTAGGCATTAAAGGTGATTATGGTACCACAAAAATACCAATTTTTCAAAGTTAAATTATTGTAACACCACAGCTTTAATCACGTGAGCACAGACCTTGCAACTGTAATTGAGGTCTTAAAAAAAGATTCCCAGATTGTGAATACTTCAGGTAAGTGTGTAGGCCTCAGCAGTTGCAATAGTGAGGTTTAGATTTTGAGATGTCTCTACAGATGAGGTTGCTGCTTGCAGCAGCACTGACTTGCCTGCTGCTGCTGAACATACCCTCAGACACCCTACCCTCAGGAGCCAGCTGCTGCCACCAGGGTGAGGCAATGGCCACAGCCCCCCACGTGGTTAAGAGTAGATCTGTGCCACAGATGGTGTTTTCTGCTGAAAAGGCAGGTTCCCATCTTCTACAACACAAAGGCAGTTACCAAGACAGAAAAATCCCTCAAGCAGCATCACACTGATCAGCTTCCAGCAGAACCATCCTGCTTTAGTGAACTTTAAGGAAAGAAACAGCTTCAAGCTGCTGTGAAAAGAAGTGGGCACAGAGGAGACCTTTTCAGACTCAGGGTGTCACTGAGACACCCTGAGGAAAGTGTGACTCACTGAGGACAGGGAACAGAGCCCTCAATTCTGGTCAGGAGAGAATTTCACTAAAGGAATGGAGGAAGATAGTCAGCCTGAGGAGGAAAAAGAAAAAGAATCAAAGAGGTCAAATTACCTCTTCTTGCATGCTTTTCAGGCTCAGCTTGAGATGTTCACATAGACACATCAAT